>BGPR01010139.1:0-28103 GCA_013235015.1 Araneus ventricosus
CTGGTAGAAAGTGGTCTGCAGAAATAATTCTCCAATACCGGTTACAAAGTAGTTTCAGTGAAATACACACGGCAAAGTGAAAGGTTATTGAAAAAAGAATGTAGACCAAGCTCATAAAAACTGGAAATGCGGACACCTGTAACCCGGAGTGAAATGCGGCTTGTTTTATTTTTAACTTGAAGGAACGAGGCTTGGTATCATCAGGTTGCAATTAATAAAAGTAAATTATAACTCACGACTGAAAACAACTAGAATTAGCTTGAAAAATAATAAATTTACTTTCGTTTTTTTCCCGAATGCTTTCTCATGTGGGTATTTCTAGAATACTTTTGGAAACCATTAACATAACACTTCATTCCGTATTCATTTCAGTAGAAGCAAAAAATGTAACCACCAAAGACAGCTAGCTACAAAACACTGAATATGTACGTTTTGTAATGATAATCATATGCAATTTGGTCATAACAATTACGTTTTTAAGGATAATTATTTTAAAAAAATAAAAATTTTTATAGACCACGTTTTTAAAACGGACTAAAAAGTATGAAATAATTTCTTCTAGCCCCATACAGATTTAAAACGAAAAACGTGGAGCGCATGTAATAGATAATTGATGTATAAATAGTTTATTTCACTCACTAACAATTTTATTGCAATGGAAATGATATGAACTGTTGTGTGAGTTTTCTCAACGACAGCTACTCCCTACACTCCTTACTATTAAATATTGCATGCGCCCCACGTTTTTCGTTTTAAATCTGTATGGGGTTATAAATCTGTATGGGGCTAGAAGAAATTATTTTATACTTTTTAGTCCGTTTTAAAAACGTGGTCTATTAAAATTTTTATTTTTTTTAAATAATTATTTTCTGCTTTTTAGTCTTCTGTGTGTGAAATTTTGCAATCGATTTTAAACATCTTGATGAGATTATGACGGAGACATGTGGCAAATTTCAGGTTTATTTCAGTTTCTCTTCACCTGATCATAAATAAAAAATAGTTATTTCCCTGAAAAAGTAAGTTATGTGACGCAGAGACCTTTGAGATATAATGAAAAACGTACTGCGCATGCGCAAAGATATGGTTAAAATATGGGGTGCTTCGATGGCCCCATGGGCCATCCTTATACCCAAGAACCAAGTCTGTAATGTTAATAGTTTTCGAGATATAATGAAAAACGTATTGCGGATGCGTCATGCAAAATATGAAATGACAGACAAACGGACAGACAGACAGACAAGAAAGCGAATTAATAATGCATTGTCATCTAGTTCTGAACTATATTTAAAGTTTCAAGTCTCCAGCTCATCGGGAAGTTAGTTTAAAATCGATCGCAAGATTTGTACCGAACAGACAGACAGACAAGAAAGCGAGTTAATAAAAACGTTGTAAAATGGATGTTGTCAACAAAGATTCTCAATTTCTGAGGTATTGTTTTAAAATTTTCAAAACGTTATTGCATTGTGTAATTCTTATGCTGTAAAAAAATTTTCAGCAAAATTCTTTTACAGTTTTGTAATTTTTTTCCTTTGCCAAGAATTGAATAAAATGTATTAAAATATTGTATAAACTTCAAATTCCTCCATGCACATTAAAATATACCATAAAATTACATTTCTGCACTTTATATATTATATAATTCGTCGCGATATTTTGCATGGGTAACATCATTAAAACTGAAACTTTTGCTTCATATCTAAAATTGTCTTTTTTAATTTGCAATAAAAATGCAAGAAGCCCTTAATAGAAAAAAATAATGCTCATATTTGATTTATTTATACAAAATTCCATGAACAAATTCTTATACAATATAGGAGAAAAGTTTCGGCGTTGTAGATAAAAATCAGGCCTGGATTAAGCTCTGTAGAGGTCCTTAGTCAATGAAAATTTCGAGGCCTCCATTCCAGTTTCAAACTTCCAACACCAGATATTTTTTATTGATTTTAACTTAATCTCTATATAAGCGGTTTTTAAGTAACACATATTACGACAAATTGGAATAACAAATTTGATTGAGGATGATCTTCAAAAGAGTTGTTTTAGTAGCTCGCGTATAAAAAACAATTTTTAATTAATTTTAAACAAAATGGTAAAAAAATTGCAAAACTTATTTACCACATTCTAAATACTCAAATACAAAGTTTGCTGGGGATTTTGAATTGTGAGTCAGTCATACAACTGAGAAAAAAAAAACGAACCTCACTGATCTGCAATTGACTTTGAAAACATGAAAAAAAATCCTTAGAGTAATGTTCTGAAATTTAAACGACGGTTGATTTAATTTGAGTATGTTCAAGTATATGCCCCTTGCACATAAAGTTAAAGCACAAAATTATATAAGCCTAAAAATACCTTAAAAAATATCTCGAGGTCTCCGGGCCCTCCAAAGTTTCGGGGCCCATAGACAGTTGCCTACTTTGTCTATTTAATAATCCGGCGCTGATAAAAATACGAGGCGCATGGAATAATTTGAAATGTGAAAAACGTCATCATTTTGAGAAAATGTTAAAACACATATTTAAAATATTATATATCAATCCACAATATTAATAAGAAAATGCTTGTTTTGAGAGAATGAATACAGATATCGAAACAATTCTCTTTTCAGATGATGCTGGCAATCTGTTTGTTAATAATAAAATATTCTTGAATGAATTGCTTGAACGGATAATAAAACTATTTAATAATAATTTTTTTCACTAATCCAGTAACTTTTTTAGCAGCTAACCAAAAAAGTACGGATTGCCAGAATCTTTGCTAAAAAATTAGAGCCATTAGAAAAAGAAATAAATTTTGAGGGGGAAAGAATCACCGAATTAAGGAATAATCGCTTTCACCAAAGAATTTACATAATTATTTTAACGTTATTTATGTATATAATTACCTAATAAACAATAATAGTTCTTCTCAGTTTATTATCAACTGAAAAGAATTTGAAAGTGTCTTATTTTAGAAGAACTATTTGAAGGAATATAATCATTTGTTAACAGAATATCATTATTTTGCAAAATAAATTTTTCAAAGTCGTGACAGCCATTTTATATTAAAGAAGAACTGTGATAAAATATTTTCTACAATTCTATCAATCTGTAATTTGCAGTCAGTTTTAACGCCTTTTTTAAACCATAACAAATAAAAGATTGCAAACTGGTTTTTCGCACACGCCGGAATATATTATGTATATGTTTGACATACTGGTTGTTTGTACACGTTGAAACTTTTCATTTTTCTGAGTTAATATTAAAATGTTTAGAAGATAAAACGATTATTTTCCTCAGTTTTAATGTGTCCTTGAAAAATTCAGAAGTACATAGGCGTTCTTGAATGAAACTCATTTTAAAACAAGTTTGTAATTAAGAATTTTTGTCCATGCTTTAAACTTCCTGCATTTTCGAGAATACAAATTAAAAACTGCATACAAAAGATTGACACTACTCAAACTTTAATAAAATATACAGGGTGTCCAACAAAGGACTCCCTCATTTTAAAATTAAATAACTGTATTCAGGTCTCGTCTAACTAACGCAATCTTGAAATCTTTCGCGACATTATAACGTAAAACGATTTTTTTTCTCTGCTTGATTTGTCACTGCTTGTTTCACTCAAGTAGAAGTTTTCCCATGTGAAGAATGGCGGAACTAAGCCTAAGACTTTAAATGCAGCTCTGCTATGGTTTGTTGTTTCAAAAAAAGTATATTAAGTAGTTTAATCTTTTTAAAGTTTGTGCGTTGTGTTTATGAATTTTTTTCTGGCACTTACCATTTGATTAAGGAGATGCTCCTTATAATAAAGAAGGGAAGTAAATTTGTCAAATTGATCTGCGAATCTTTCTTGTAACTCTCACACAAAAAATTACTCCTGAGAATTTCTGATGTAACTGTAAACGAATGATATTTTATTATTTTCATGCAAGTGATGGAATCTATTGCAGTTAAATACATATGGAACTAGCTTATATTGTGAATAATTGCAACATTTTATGAACATTTTATGAAATCAAATATATCAGTATTTCCCTATGAATTAAATTGTTAATAACTGAAATATTATTCCTGCAATACAGTATAATATTCTTTT
Source organism: Araneus ventricosus (assembly GCA_013235015.1). Classification (NCBI taxonomy): domain Eukaryota; kingdom Metazoa; phylum Arthropoda; class Arachnida; order Araneae; family Araneidae; genus Araneus; species Araneus ventricosus. Next base: position 4,078 of record BGPR01010139.1, read on the forward strand.
CATAAAATTCTTATACATAGCAGAAAGGCTCAAATCGAACGTTTTGAGTGAATTTTAAATAAAATTAAATTTCAGAACTCATTAAAAGAATCTATTATTATTAATATAATTTTACTGAACTACTGTTATAATTTTTGTGCATGTCCTGGACACTGTGGTTTTTAGAGGATCCACTACAAAAAAAAGGAATGCCCACTTTTGACTTTCACACATGCTCTTCTAAATATATCACTATGATCAAAAAATTATTCGCATCTGTATTCCTTTTACACGGAAAGTTTATCAACGTCGTTTTTTTTAAATTTTATAATTTATGTCTTCAAGTGATAACTTCTGGAACAATTGTCCAAAACAAACGAGTTTTACACCTTTGCACCAAATGAAAAGGAATGTCAACTTACGTGTAGATAAGCGTGAAAACTAAAAATATTTGCTAAATATTTTTTTTACAAATGTAAGTGGCAACATCATACTAAAAATTATCTTTTTTTTACAAAAATGAAGTGTGTTTTGAAAACATATTTTCCCAAGGTTGGTGTATTCGGTCGAAAATCTGATAATTATTAAACACCTACAATAAATCTCTGTTATAAAGTGGATATATTATATAACTCTTATAATGTTAAGACAAATTCGTGGGATATTCACTGCTGCTTCAAAGGAAGTATGCGACTGTATAATTGTTTATATAGAATAGAGTGCTTCTTTTACTGTCATCTGGTATCAGCAAATTATGCGAAAAGGATGAATTTATAACTTTTCAGAACTGCTTACAAAATCGCTTAAAAGTTACATCACCCCAAATATTAAAAAAAACGCAAGCTGCTCGCAGAGTTAACAAAAAAATGATCACACTACCCTCATGTTTCCCAACTTCTTCCATTTTTTAAACGTATTTCAACAGAAAATGAAAAGCCTTCTGCGTCTCTCAAGCTGGTTTATTGCATTCTAATTATAAATATTCCTTTTATAAAATATCGAGTAAGACCTAAATTTCAGACGCAGCCATAGTCTCCCTCTAAACCCATTGGCTATGTGTATGTCATCAATGGCACCTGCTCAGTTAATACTCCAGCTGAAATATCTTTGTTGAAGCAGATGTAAATATTTGACAAGCATTGTAGTCAAAATAAGTCGATATTTCCTGAAAAAAAAGTGTTTTTGTTCCGATGGTTCCTGCTGATTAAAGAATTGTATGTACAGTATTGTTATGAATCATAACGCACATTCTCCGTACGTTACATGCATTATCACGTAAATAAGAACAGCATTATTTGTGCGGCGACAAAATACCAAACAACGATGCAACTGTAGCTTTATGCATTTATAATTAATAAGCCATGATAATCTGTAAAACAAGCGCAAAAATTTAGGGATATTCTAAAATAAATATAAAAAAAGAAAAAAAAGTATTTTTTTTGATAAACGAGAGCATCAGAAAACGAAACAAAAAAAATTAGCTACAAATTGGCGTAAAATGTTCAATGTTCGTGATAGAGCAGCGTGACATTGGTGGGGGTGACGTCAAACCGGGCGGAGAGAAGTCACTGTTGATCGTTCAGTAGTGCTTATGATCACCCAAGAGTGCCCGAACACACCGACAGCGGTAGATATGGACAGACTGAATGATCAGCAGCCTTTTCTGCTGATAACAGTTCTTGTCACTCATTACCTAGACAACTTCAAGCTCAAGAAGGCTTGGGATGTTGTGGGAGAGCGTCATTTGATTTGTCTTCGCTTTTATGATGTTTTTGTTTAATAAAGACTAATAAAACACTTTTTATCGCTTCATATTCATTTTGAAATATCCCTAATTTTTGTGAGCAGGTATTTCTGAAACTTTTTCAGATATTTAAGAAATATAAGAAAGCAAGCGTTTAATCTTGATTAAGATATTGTCTGTAAACAGGATGTCCGAACCTTGACTTCCAGAGAGGACAATTCTTCAACACCCTGGTTAGAAACGTTGAAATTCTCATGACGATTCCGAATTACATTCATAACTACAGTGGAACCTCGGTAATCCTAATACCAGGAATCCGAAATTTCGAATAACCCGAGTATAATTTCTACAGCTGTTCTACGTAACGTAACGCCAGTTTAAGTGCACTAGATACAAGATCTGGCCAGACGTCTTCTTCTTCACTTTCCTTGGGATTATCATGATCTTGATTCTTGACCATGGAAACAATGTCGTGTGGAAACAGTGATATAATTAAATAAGAATTAATGGTACTTACGTATTAACGCCACCGAGGCTACAGATTTGGCGGTTTTTAAGTGCCGCCAAATTTGGCGGTTTTTGTACTTACGTATTAACGCCAATTTGGCGGTTTTTGTACTTACGTATTAAAGCCAATTTGGCGGTTTTTGTAAACAAGATTGCTCTTTGTTGGCGCATTACCGCCAATCTGTAGCCTCGGTGGCGTTAATACGTAAGTACCGAATTAATTCATTCACACGGCATATATTTCAACACGATCAACACTTCGACACAACGTAGCAATGGCAAGCTTTGATGGGGCAACGCATACAAGATCAGTGAAGTGAACACTGACTCGACTCGGGTGGACTAAACAACAGGTAAAACCAACCCCGTCACTTTTAACCCAGTAGGCTGCTTTTAGCGTGCGTTGTCATAGTTGACCGTGAATCACTCCAGCTCATGGTTACTAACCTCAGCTTGTTTGCCCACGGCTACACTGTCAAATTGCCGCTAGCTCTTTCCCTACTCTTTCGCAGAGCACCCTAAGTCAAAACTCTACTGCATTTGGTATACCAAGAGTGCTTTACCGAATTTCCCGGATAATCAAAATTTTTCTGAATCCGATCAGAGGTCAGGCCCATTACTTCGGATTCCTGAGATTCCGCTGTAACTCGGAAGAGGGCTCAGCCTTTCGTTTCACACTATACTACAAACTGAAGAAACTTTGGAGAATTAGATATGTTAAATCAAACTCTATCTTTGTGACTATTCGTGGGATTTTGTGTAAAGACCTCAAATATTGGAATCGTCTCAAATGATAAGAATGTCACTTGTGTCAGATCATTGTTATCCAATCCTTTAAGTACAAATATTTTTTCTTAATAATAAAAGGACAAGGGCTAAGAGAGTTCGAGTTTGTCTGCTATACCTATAGAGATAATATCATAGCCTAATTTATTTTAGGCTTTTCTAGGTATGACTCTGTAGGTATAGAAAATACTTTAAAATAGTTCAATGGAACAATTAGTAGTTCTAATTTCCTACAGAGAAACACTTTAAAATAGTTCAAAGGCAAAAATTTATAAACAGGAAGCAAAGAATCCGAAGAACTAGTTTTACAATTAGTTACGTTTCTTAAGAAATGGTAGCCATACACACTGAACGACATACAGTAAAAGTAACGGCCTTTTGAAGGTATAAATTTAAATACGAAATTTAGGCCTATGATTTTAAAAAAGTATATAATGAGTTAGTGAAGAGGAGGCATAAGCTTGAGCAAATGTAGACTATTCTGTTTCCGTCTCTCTCTTGATACCCCAAAAAAAATTGACGTTTAGTAGGAAATGAAAAGCAGAATGAGATAGGAGGATGGAGATAAAGAAATACATAGTGTGATGTTTTCCCTTCCCGCAAGCACAGTTCCCACGAGAAAAAGAGTCCAGTACCTTTCATGTCAGCCGCAGCCCGCAGGTCAGCTGCACCTGGTGGTCATTAAGGAGATGTTCGCACAGGAATCAATACCTGTCAGAGAGCACATTTGGGGTCGGTTTTGAGGAGATTAGCGATACTCCTTCATGTCACACCTGTATAGGTCCTTTGGTAGCGAAACTCAAGAACCTTCCCCACAGTTGGAGTTGACCATTGGGAATATGGAGGTTTAGTCGTTGGTCGACCAGGAAGACGATTGTCCAGTGGGGTGAAAGGAAGGCGGAGCTCCGCCCCTTGAGGTAAGGATAAAAAGCGGAATGTGAAAAAAACGAGGTGCGCGGGGAAGAACCGATTTAGGAGTCTTGAACGTGGTTTTTCGGACTCCGAAGCGCAGAAAGATCTGTGTGATCAGCTCGGATTTAAAGTCCCGAATTAATTCGGACTTGGACAACGATCACTGAGAAATAGGCGTTATTCCGAAATCTCGGCTCATCGAATAGTGAATTGCGAGCACTCCTTCTAGTCTCGTGATTAGGCTATCACGCTGATAGGTGGAAGCTATCCATCCTGTGTTGAATTGCCTCTCTTGTTGACTAGGACTCCATTAACTTTAACGTCCTAAAACTGTGAACTCACTGATCAAACTTTGTATATAAATATTTAATCAAGATTTCTATGCAAGAATTGTTCTTTAAATTATAGCTGTGGAAAATAAAAGTACTTAGGTGAACCTAAGCTTTGCATTTATTTGGTCTCACATAGGCCAAGACACCACAATAACAAGAAAGTTACGTGGGAGGATGCAGACGAAAGATCGCAAACCTTCCCAAAATTTACCGAATAATGTTCATCTATGTCAGCGCATGATGTTATGAAGCTCCATTGTAAACAGAGGCGAATAATTGAAAATTTTTTAACAGATGCTGAACGTAATGTTTGTTTTGAGCAAACACACAATCAATCGTTCGATCACTTTGATTTAATTTAGAGCATGAAACAAACATAAATATTGACAAAATAATATAGCTTTGAAGGACACATTCATAAACCTTATGGTTACAGAAGGAAAACTAACTTTAAAAACATTCCTCATAAAAATTTAAAAAAAACATGCTTATATGGGATGTTTCCAAAAAGTTTTTAAAACATTTATTTGCCATACGAAGCCAAATCTAGCAGCCATTTGATTTCATATATTTTTGAGCTTGTTAATACCTTGTTACTTTTATTTTATTCGCTTCATTAACTCACTCATCCACGTAACACCCGGAGTAGAAAAAAAATTAACCCAACAAGTACGAGGAAATGAAAACACAACTGCTCTTTTCAAGGTCTTCCTCTGTTCTCTTTGGTAGTCTCTATTCAATGCGGTTGGATTACGTGCTCTTTAAACAACCACCTAAAAATCTGTTCTAATTGAAGCGATTTTGTCTCACACAATTCTAGTTTTTCTTATTCACAAAGGGTATATTTTCTCAGGAACGGAAGCAAGGCCTTTTCTTCTTTTGCGATTGTGTTGATCTTTCGGACCATGTATCACTGAGATTGAAAATGCGACGAGTGTTTTATGAATTGAATGCTATTGCGATTTTTTTTATTGCAATTGTTAAGATCTTTTCAAGGAATCTGATTATGAGGAACATTGATGAAGATCAGGGGGAAATGTTATTTCATCGTTTCTCGTACTCTTATTACGTATTATCTAAACCAACACTTAAAATCTGCCCAAATTTAAGCGATTTTGTGGATCTTTCGGAACATGTATCACTGTGATTGAAAATGCGATGAGGGTTGTATGAATTGAATGCTGTTGCGATTTTTTTATTGCAATTGTTAAGATCTTTTCAAGGAATCTGATTATGAGGAACATTGATGAAGATCAGGGGGGGATGTTATTTCATCGTTTCTCGTACTTTTATTGCGTATTATCTAAACCAACACTTAAAATCTGTCAAAATTTAAGCGATTTTGTGGATCTTTCGGAACATGTATCACTGTGATTAAATATGCGATGAGGGTTTTATGAATTGAACGCTGCTGCGATTTTTTAAAATTATTAAGATCTTTTCAAGGAATCTGATGATTAGGAACAGTGATGAAGATCAAGGGAAAATAATATTTCACGCTTTTTTTGTCGTCTTTCCAACAGTTCTCAAGGATCTTTCTCACGATTCGACAAAAGTGTCAAATATATTAATGATAAATTCTTGCTCAAAAAGAAAAAAAACGCGTTTTTCAATGCGATTTCATTCCTATCAACACTAATGCTTTTGTTTAAATACATTATCTGCAAGAAGTCTGATGAATTCTTCCTGTAGACTTAATTTTCCTTTATTGCAAAGTGATCAAATGTCCCGGATTAATCCGGATAGCATCTAATATTGAATCTTTGTCGGAGATCGAAAAAGGCTCCGCATTTGTCCCTAGTTAGAACTGCATGCCCCGAATTGTCACTAATTTATCAGTAAATAGCCCGTATTTCAAAAATGACCTTTGTTTAAATGTTAAAATAGTAAACTTTTGAAGAATTCTCCTTTCCAACATTAATTTGCAAAGAATAAGATCATTCTAATATGAGCAATGTGAATGAATCAGCCTGAAGGAAAAAAAGCAATTTGTTTTTCACATGCTACTTTATTATTCTGCCTTTTTAAAGAAATTTTTAATAGTTAGTTTTCCCATTCTTTCTGTTTTTTTAAATTAATTATGATTTTTTCATTTTGCCTAATATGTCCCCCTGCCTCTCCCATTGTCCCGGACCGCGCACTATGGATCCAGACAGTTCCGGATGGGAGAACAGGAAATCTGATCACATTTCTAATTAGCAAGCTTTGAAACTTTTTAATTAAATTTATCAAAGAAATATTCCCTTGATTACCCTGATTACTGAATATTGGCGACGACAGCCTGTTCTGTTGATAATCGTCTTCCCAAGTCCTAAAAGTGTTAATAAGTTATTTTTCATTTAAACTCTCGCTAAAGCAATAAGCAACATATGATGCATATTGTTTATCAGGTATCCAACCCCTTGAAATAATCAAACTACAAAACTAAAATGCTGAGTACCAGTGTTTTCTGTTCTATAATTTAAACACTGCATTTTCTGACCTAAACCAGCGGTGTGAAAGTCCGGCGAGTGGAACTCGGTTTGGGGAAGGAAATAGCATCATCGAGAATTTCTGTTGCCCCAATGCGAGTTAAACTGTCATCCTGAAGTCGCGTTGACTACGTAGAGGGTATCATAGTTCTCTACCATCCAGGATAGGCAGTGGCGGCTATTGGGTGATAAAAGTGGGAGGGGTCAAAAAAATTTATGGACATCTGAAAGGACCAGTAGACAATAAATAAATAAATAAAAATTAAGTTACAAAAGTAGCTAGCTTTCCCGAACCCAATTGTTCTTTTATAATTTCTAGTTTTAGGCAGCTAAAATGAAATAAAAATTGAAATGAAGCAAATAGAAATGAAGCAAAAAAGAGGGGGGAGACTGCTCCCCCCCGAGTCGCCGCCACTGATTGAAAGTATCCATAAAACCATTATTTGTATCATTATCCCAAGTCTACAATTAAACCGAAGTGCTTTGAGAATTCACAAGTGGTCGGTAATACTTTCATTGAAAAAAGCATGATTTGTTTAAATTAAAAACAAAAAGTAATAATTTGCTTAAATGTCCAACCATTGAATAAAATATAAAGAAAAATATATAAAAATTGAGTTAAATTGCCTGTGCTTAATAATATTATTTTAAGCAGATATCGAATGCAATGCAATTAGTTACTTTATATAAAGTAAGATAAGTAGAAAATAAGCTTCTCAAAGTCATAAGTTTAGTCTTCGAAATCATGAACCCGAGAAATACGGACTCTAAACTCTAAGGTGAATTCTGAACTGACCAGAGTGTAGCAAAAAACTACTTGAGGGAACAATGAATAATTCTTGTTCCCATGAAAAACACATTAGTATCAGCATAGGTAACCAGCTGTCCTATATGGTTTCAACGGAGTTTATATACCATGTTCTTGTAATTTATGGTTCCTCTAAAACCTCCCAAAAGATTTCAGAATGAGAGGAGACGCTCACTATGGAGCTTATTTTGATTACAATACATTCTAAACAAGTGCAAATGTACACAATTCCATTGATGACTACTTAGGCATCTAGAAAAGGCCTAGATAATTTCAAAAGCCCTATTTTCCCTTTAACACATATCTCGGTGATCAACCATACTGATTGAACAAAGACGTTCTTTCCACCCATCTGACTAATTGTCATTAGGAGGTACGGAGTTTTAATGCGAGGGGTGGAGATGGGCAGGTAACACTGATAGCAATTTCGACGGTTCTCTTCATTTTTAGGTATTTCAAGACATTCAGCTTCAAATTTTCTTGAATGTCAGAGATTTAATTGAAAATCAAGCACCAGTGATCACTTATTTAGCTTTCCCGATGTACTTTCTACTGTTGCTTTTTTTTTATAATTCCTAGTTTTGAGCCGCTAAAACAAAAATAATTAATTTTTCCCTCAAAAAGTGTGTGGGGGGGAGATTGTCACTTCTCTGCCCCCGTTTCGACGCCACTGAGTATAGGTAGACAAGATTTAGTTCCCGCCCAAGCCGAAGCCACACGGGAAGTAGATGAGCTGCCATGAAGCAACTCATCTAGCAAGAAGACCCCATTGGAAATCACAAACATCCAAAAGGACAAGACCCGAGGATCAGCAGTTGGCTCTTTCATATCAAGGCCCTCGGAGTGTCAACCAGAAAAGTGTCACATGGAGTAAAACAAAAGATCTACTCTGACCCACCCAGTGGTCAAAGGTACATCAACCCCACAAGCTTCCTCAAAAAGAGAATTTAGACAAAACAAGACATTTACATTTCATAAATTATTCTCTTTTAGAGAAAAAGATTAACTTATGAAATGTAGAAAGAAAATGTACAATAGAATAACAAAAATAAATAAGTAAATAAATAAAATTAAAGAAAGTTTAAAAAATTTAAAATTAAAAACAAATTAAATAATAAATAAGTAAGTAATAAATGTCAAAGAAAATATTTTTTTAGGTATCCGGGTTAGGATTAGGTATCCAGTTACTTTGTCAAGATTTTCTCCATAATCTGAATGACAGAGTTTCTGACAAGTTGCAATTTCAGTAAAGTTTTTAGTTCCATATTCGTCCAGCCAGGAGGCCACAATTTACGTTGACTTTTTCCAAAGCTCACACTCTTTGACAGTATGTGGAATCCAGTATAGCTACACAAAGCAGTTGCACAACTAGAAAATATGGATTCTCCAGCAAATGTTTAGAATGGGCCCTTTGAAAATTAAACTCATCACTGTCGCAAGTTACTTCATTTTTTGAGATATTTAATCACTCTTCATAATACTGTTAGTTGGATTTTTAAAGGATCTTATAATTAATAAAAAGCATCGGTATTGATTTTATTTATACATTATTTTATTTTTCAGTCTTGGATGACAGGACAATTGCAGTGTCTTCGTGCCTGTATAATTATAACATCTTGTGTCGAGGCCCCCTGAGTCGAGGCAGTTTGCAACCCCTACCGTCCGATAGTCACCCACTGATATAAAGAGAAAGTATTGTAACTTTCAAAAAAATTCGTTCTTGAGATTATGAAAAATCTTGAAGTCTTAGATATCCCTAAGTACGGGAAAAAAAACTTTTTTTTGAAATAATTCTGCCTGTTTTCTATCTGTGACGCAACGAGCTAAATAGATGAGAAAAGCTTACAAATATACACAATAACCGAAAATGTATATTTCATCCAATGTGAATGATAACGCGTGTGCTAAAATAATGCCCCAAATGCGATACTTTTTAGTTTACATCTATAGTATGCTGAAAAAAATCTGTAAAGTTTTAAGAAACGCACCTCTTCCCGTTGAGTGAGTTAAACCAGAATTTGATGTAATATTCATTCTTTTGATCAAATTTCATACATCTAGTTCATTGCGTTTATCGTTTTAAAATACAGACAGACACAATTCCCCTTTTTTGCAGAAAACGTGAAAATTCATGAAAATATCAAGATCGAATATTTTGATAGCTACAATTCTTCTTTTTTGCATACTTATGCCGTCTACGAGAAAAGTAAAAAGATTTATGAAATCGGAATATAATTGACAATTGTATATAAAAATATAAATAAATGTAGGGATAATTTCAGTAATTATAAATGTCACTTTAAAGCAGCGTTAATCAAAGAATTTGGAGCACAAAAGCTTCTTTTATAGTCATTTATATTTTAGTAAATGTTTTATTTAATTTTCTTCAACCATTAAGAAGACTTCTGCGAAATACTATTTTTAAAAACGAAGAAAATAGTAATTAGTTAAAAAACTACTAATAGGGAGGTTTAATTCCTCCTTTATTATTTATTTATTTTTATTTCCGAAAATATTCTTTATAATGAAGTATTTTTCACCCTTAAAATTTTCGAGTTCCTGTTCCTGCAAACTGTGTTTGTCAGTGCCAGCTAAATGGCAATCAATGCCACTGGAAAGCCAGAAAAATATTTTTAATTAATTTCAAATGATTAAGCGAAATGTTCTCTTCTTTCCTAGAAATTTATAGTTTTGCTAATTTAAAATACTATACAATCACGAATGTACAAGCTTCATTGAAAATATCGAATCAAATTAAATGGTATAAAACATAAATGCTTATTGTTTTAATGAGATTTCTATATATGATTTCTTAAGCTATGTATTTGCCACATATATATAGCATCATTAATATGCACCTCACACTAAATAATACTCCCACTTTCATACTTTAAGTAAAATATTTCTTTATTTTAAGTAATTTATTTAAGACATACTTATAAGGAGAGGGGTTAATTTTATTCCCAGTACCATCACCATCACAACCAAATAGTTAAAATTGCAGATGCTTACAAAAATTTACACTAGATGGCAGCACGACCGAATGTGTTATCCTTATCTGAAAGAAGATTTAATACATTTTTATTTTTTTCGCTTGAGAACAAAAATAAGTATATTAAAAATAAGTTTGGGATTTTAGACTAGGAAATTTAATAATATTCAATGGAAAAACAACTACGTTATTTATTCACTCAAATATTCTCCATTTTTTTCCCAGCAAATTATTCTGAGGTAAGAATTGCGAGAGTGCTAAAAATAATAAGTAAGAATTTAATGACTAAAAATTTATAAAACTTAACAAAAATATAAAAGGATTGGACAAATCCATACAAAATAAATTAAAGCAGCGTGAAAATGAATTTTAAAATGGTCATCAAAATGGATAAGTTATTTCTGTAAATATACTTCAGATTTTTTTTTTCAATAGCTTTTTTTTTTTTTATCAAGTTATATTGTGTTATTAAGTAATTTGCTATTTTTCATGTAATTAATTATAAGCAGAGTTAATATTTCGCAAAAGAAATCTTAAGAAGTGCTTAGTTTGGCTTTAAATGAAGAGCTGATAAATTAAAAAAGTTTTTTGATGAGCTGATAACTTGAAAGATTTTTAGTAACAGCAGTGATAAGGAGCCTAAAAGTGTGTTTTTTTATCAACATGTCAATAGAAAATTAGAATACAAATAATTTATAAATATATAAGATATATGCATTGCTTAAATATATAGCATTTTAACACCTAGAAAATTGTTTGTATTATTCTAAAATCTGAAACACCATGTTAAATTTTACAGTGAAATGTTAAGACATAAAAAACGTTTTATGTGTGAAGTTCATCTTAGCTTTTTAATATTAGATTCAACTGTTTATTTATTTATTATTTAACTACGTATTTATTTTTAATTCGAAAGAAGCTTACAAAGAAGTGATATGAACTAAAAAAAATGTTAGATGAAAATATTTTAGAAATCCTATCTGCAACGTATTTTCACACATAATATGGTAGTTAAGGGGGAATAGAAGTTGGAAAATCGAACCTCTAGTTCGGAACGTCAGAGACTGGTATTATTTTAGGTTTGATTTTTCTGGATTGATTGCGTCAGCCGTTGCATTCTATGCTTAACTATTTTTACATCACATGATTTACAGAAAGAAAACCAGCCTAAAAACATTTCCATTTAAAAAAAACCTCGAAAGAGACACTTCTCTTTTGAACTTAATGTCCAGTGAAAGCATTTATTTAACCATAACTTTAACATTGGTAAAAGCATGTGACTGAAAGATTTGATGAAATAATGATATTCGTTTGAATTTCATTGTGACAATAACAGACATTGCTACAAATTATATTTAAGAAAATTTGAAGAATTTATTTAAATTAAAGAAAAAATTGCACGGAAATAAAATTAGAATCACTGAAAAACTAATTTTTCGAATCTTAAAATAGTGTAAAAACGGTTTTCGTGCAATAATATGCTTCAAAGTTAGTAAGGAAAAACATCAAAATTCAAAATTTTTTAACTAATTTTTTTACAAAACAGTTCTTAGTGAGCACTTACTATCCAAGAATTAACTATGTGCCAAATTTGGCAGTTCGTGGTAGTTTGGTCTAACACAACGTTGTATTCTGTGTATAACGATTTATTCATTATGCCAGCCAAAAAACAATATCATATTAAAATCTATCTCTAAATCAATTACAAGCGAAAATTTCATTGCATGTTAGATAACCAGAAGTGTATTTCAGTCGTGAGTTTTGATTTGGAAACAAGTCCCACGGATTGCTGATCTCCACTCACCTTGTGGCTCTCGTCGTGGTGATTGGAATAATCCGGTCTGTCGGTGTGCAAAAAAACTCCCTCATCACACACGACAAGGAATTTGTGTCGTCGGTCTCCGAACAGGCCGTCGATGCGTCGTCGGATCATTTTTTCATCCATGATTAGACACTGATGAAGACCGATGTCTCCGATTTCAGCGACTCTCGAATTTCCGAATGCAAAACACAGCGTTTCATTCAAAGTGCTGGAAACAGCACGTGGGCAAATAAAGGTGGAGGGCAACAAGTGTGTTGCCAAACACGCGACAGGGGCCGGCCTCAAATTGAACATCCTAAAATCGTGATTGAGCTCCAATTTAAGCGTTTCCGCTTGATTTCATTTACAGGTTTTTCATGCCTACGTTACTGTGCTTTAAGTAATGTCTTTAAAGAGGCCCTAGAAAATATATTCAGTGAAATCTCCACTACATGTAATATTTTTTTCAATGTTATGATACAAAGTGTTGGCATCTTAAATTCTTTGAAATAAAAATTTTATTTAATAAGCAGAACCAGATATTAAAACTAAGCTCTGTATTTTAGCCATCACAAATATGGTGGTTTTCCAGAATTTATATATGTTACAAATGGAATGGTTACATATAAAGCAAAATGGATAGATCCAAAATTATTCGTATCCGTCTATTTATATTGCCTCAAATAACAGCAAATACTTTACGTGTAGGAAGGGAGGCCGTTTGTTTATTTAAAATAAAACGAAGAAAGGAAAATAGTTACATTTCACTCGAAATTGCAATAGTTCAATTATTGTACAAGATTAATTGAGAACAAATATTTGCTTTTAAGTTAGAGTAGAAAAAAAAAACGCCGAAAACATTTTTGCTCTTGTTATGGTAATCAGATAGAAAAGTAGTTAAGGGGGGGGGTATTCATTAACAATAGCAAGATCATTTTATTAAAAATATGTTTCAAAATGTTTTTGAACTTTTTTTAATCCAGTGAATAAAGGGCTAGGATATGGCAGAAATCAAGCTAATATTTAGTATAACTAAATGTTTAAGCAAATTTAACAAATAATCATACTACTTCTTTTTGATTTTTCTAAGTATGAAAATCTTTTTCGTATAAACTTATTTCGAGAAATTACTGGAGAAAGAGTGTGAAAAGACTGAAAATTCAGTTTAAACTTATACGAAACTTTGGAATACAAGTGAAATTCCGAAAATATAGCTTCAAAGTCCAAGGGGTATTAATTGCAAAACAAGTAATTACAGACCTACTGTCGTTCTGCTAGAGTGCAATTAAGCAAACAAGCCTATACTCTTACAGATGCATGCCCATATGCATATTTTATTAATAGGTTAAATTACAATTTCGCAGTTGCACACACACATCTTCTGTAAATAGAATTTTTTGGAGAAAACAACTTTTGTTTCTCAAGTACAGGTGACCGAGAATTATTGGACACATTTCAAAAATTAATAAAGAAAAGCTAATAATGTTACAACTACGATTTTTTTAATGAGAGCGCATTTTAAAAAGTTTTTTGAGATAAGTAACGCGCAGTTACGGTGGTCGTAAATTACTAAAAATCTCCTTTTTTGAAAGCCATTATCTGCAAAAATATTCGAACTAGAAAAAAAAAATAAAAGCATGTATTTGTAAGGAATTTTACGCCCTTTAAATTTGTTAAATCAATTGTACTTCGAAAACTGAAGAGTTTTCGAGATATTCAAGAAAAACTAAAAAAGGAAACTAGAAAACGCGCATCGTCTTCTGATGATCGGTATCCATTGAGAATGCAAATCTCTCGCTGTAGCAAATTTAGAATGTCGTACTGGTGCGCCATCTAAAAAAAACTTTTTAAAATGCGCTCTCAATTAAAAGAAAAATCGTAGTTGTAACATTATTAGTTTTTAAAAAATTAATTTTTAAAATGTGTCTAACAAACCTCGGACACCTGTACTTTGGTTATTTTTCCTTAGAAAATAACCCAAAAAAAATCCCGTGCTCGTATGTGCTGAAATTTTTTAATTAAACCAAAAATAAAAGATTCAAAATATATAGGTGTAATCTTTGCATATGCATAATATTTTTTGCCCGCTTCTTAAAAGTTCTGGCGCTTAACTCTTTAATACATGACGCGAGATGAATGAAATATCTAACAAATTATAAAATTAGTAATAAACGACATTAAATTTTACTTAACACGCAACAGTTCACATTCTTGCCCAGACACAGCTTTATTTTGCGAGCGTCCCCTTCCTCTGGAAGATTCGCGGTCAAAGTGAAGGCTGCAGTGAAAGTGGGTGAAGTTGCGACCAGAAGATTTCTCCTTTTCTGGGCATGCGAACCAAATCGGACCGAATCTTCCGGTTGGATGGGTCGCGGCCGCTTTTTTCGACACTTTTCGCATTTCCTCGTGCACTTGTGTGTCATGAATGAGACCCTTCTACTCCGCTCACCCGAACGCTGATTCATATCACTTAACAGAGCGTAGTAGGTAACTAAAATTGGAAAAACCGTTGTAATCATCTGTGTTTAGTTTCAGCCTGGCGATTCAAATGTAATGTACTGAAAGGATTTACTTTGGATTCATTTTATATTTGTCTAGTGAAACCGTTTATCCCTTTTTAAGGTTATTATTATTATTATTATTTACCTTTTTACCTTTCCTTAGAGTTGACCGGGGGAATTGAGAACAGCGCTTAATTTCTCCAACAATAATTGGGAACATTAATATAACAATGGTGGGAAGTAGAAAATCTTCCAATTACTAATATAATAGCCCATATTTGTCTCTCACTGACCCGATAACGCTCTGACGTCACCAACAATAAAATTCGCGCCATAGCACTGAGAGACGTTAAACAGCATTGTTAGAGCACCTAATTTTAAGTAATTTTAAATTTAAAAACGTAATTGTCGTTCTAATTTTAAATTTAATAGTTCTAAAATAGAGAAATAAAATTTTCTATCGATTGATAAAAAATTTATCTCTCTATTATCAATAGTTCCCGAAAAATTTTAAATTATATTAATCATATATTTCAAATTAAGTTCCGCTTTTTAATAGAAAGTAGTAAATCATGTCAGTGGTATATCATGCGCTTGATATAGTTTGGACGCCACGATGCATCTGATTATTTATTGCAATCGTGATGATGTAATTTGAAAATATTTTTTGGCAACGTTTGACAAGCAGAGAAGTGCTTTGTTTCGATTAGACAAATCTTAGATCTGAAGTACAAGGAAAATTGTTAAACAACGAAAAATACCTCACACGGAATGTTGTTTACCAAGAGGTTTTTTGAATAAAGAAATATGTAAATAAAAAATATTTCCTGTCATAAAACATGCTTATTTTATTTGTTTTCAATCAATGTTAAACATTTCTCTCGCATATGTATCTACTTAAACTGTAAATTTGACGGGAAATCTCTCGATTGAAGAGACAATTCGCACACGGGTGATTTTCTAGTTATTACAATAATTTCCCAAATTTATCCAATTATTATCGTAGAAATTAAACGCTATCAACACAATTACCCCGGTCAACTCTATACGATAGCTACAAAATGTTGCATTGGACAAAAAAGTCGATCTCGAGGCAGGGCCGACTTTTAGACGATTGGACAAATTGCTCCTAATTGGGCCCCGCGCTTAAGGGGCCCCACACCAGGATGCTATCAACTCTCGGCTATTTGCAGTGAAGAAACTAATGTAGGGAAAATAAAAAAAAAGGGTTTTGGAATTCTGTCTGTCTGTCCTGTGAATGTGATGATTAAAAACCAAAAAGAGCCAAACGGATGAAATTGGGTATGCGGTCCTCACACTAAAATTGAATATTTCTATCAAATTTTAAGCGAAATCTGTCTCTTTGTTTGGCCGTGCACATGTGGACACGATACTCGAAAACTAGCAATTTAGCAAATTTAGCATATTGCTTTATCATCAGAATCATAGATCTGTATCGAAATTTGGACCAAATCCATCAAATGTTCATTACCTGTCAGTCTGTCTATTTGTGGGTATATGAATGCTATAGCTCAAAAACGCAACAATGTAGATGAACGAAATTTGATATGTGGTCTTGTAATAGAAATCGTAGACCTGTATCAAATTTTGGATCTTATCGAACAGAAGGAAAGCGGCCGAAATCTGTATTCTATTTCCTTCACTATACTGGGGAAGAGAAAAGCGCCATAGATTGTGTTAATATACGAAAAAGTTGAGAGGACAACACTTGCGGCATTTTTTCTTTTTACCTTTCCTTCTTTTTTTCTTCTTAGTCCTTAGATTCTTAAAAATAAAAAAACAGAAAAAAAAACAATCAAAATCGTTTTCAGTTGGGCTTCACACCTTTTAAGGCCTTCCCCGTCCCGAGATTTTGATGAATCTCTACGTTTTAGACAGCCCTGAGCCCTTAAAAATCGATTTTTGGAATTATGCCTGTGTGTCCGTCTGTGAGCACGATAACTCAAAAACTAGTAGAGATACGGGGATGACATTTGGTATGTGATCTTTACACATAATTTGTGGGTTCCTATTAAATTTTGGAAACAATCCGTTCGCGGAAAGTCTGTCTGGCTGTTCACATGAGCACGGAACTCAAAACTTAACCAGCTAAATAGATAAAATTTGGCACACAGTTTTATCATCAGGAATGTCAGGAATGAATAGGTACCAATGTGAACAAGATAAGTCCAAAACGGAAGAAGCATTACGAATGAATTTTAGCGCTTGGTCTAGGACACCAAAACTGTAGATTTCTGTAAAGTTTTGGACTTATTTTTGCAATGGGAAATCTATCTATCTGCCCACCCGTGTGCGTGCGAACACGAAAACGCAACGAACTAAACGAATTAAATATATTTATCGCCAGAGCCTGTGTCGAATTTTGAACCAAATCCATCCATCAAGTAGTGGTTGGTCCATCTGTGTGTATATGAATGCTATAGCTCAAAACAGCAACAAGCTAGATATACGAAATTTGTTTCTGGTTTTGACACCAAAATTGCAGATCCGTATCAAATTTTGATCCCAACTGACCAATGGGGGGAGTTCCAAATTCCATAATCGATTCATTCTACATTCCAACGAAGCTAAACACAAAACGTGCCATATTGTGTATGTATACTAGAAAGTAAAAAAAGAACCCCTCTCACAGGTTCTAAAATCTTAAAACATATTTGAACTTATCATTAAATCTTTTGTGGGTCTTTTAAACTGTGACAGAAAAAAATGAAATGGGGTAGATTGATATGCGGGAACATTGATACAGTCCATAAATTTTGATGATTGAAATGGTTCAAGATGCTCATATCTCCTCATATATATGCCACTGTAACCCTTCTCATAGGGTATATTTTTCGGCTATGTTGAGTCAAAAGTTAATTTACAAATGTATCAAACCGCTAATCTTCTCGTCTAAGTGAATTTTTCTCTAAGTATGTGATGTGTGGTTTTTTAACTAGTTACGTATTCCTGCCATGAAATCTACTCCGAAAGTAGGAAAAAACGTTTATTTTTCTGAACTTTATTAACTTTTGAGGTTGTTTAACTTTGTTTTTGCGTGACCACTTGTTTTAAGTAAAAAAGACTCTTGGGGCAGATTGATACGATTGACTCCGGGGCACATTGATACGCATCTTCTGTGTGTATCAATGCGCCTTAACAGCAACTACTTTGCAAAATCGTCATCATAAACGGAAAAAAACACGTAAAAATGAACTATCTAAGAAACACGGAATTAAGTATTTGTTTAAACCATGAAAACGGCTTGAATTTTATTGCAGAAATGAAAAGTATTATTGTAAATTAAGTTTAAAATATTTTTTTACTAATTTATTAAAATTAGAGAAAAAAATTGTACGGAAACTTAATATCATCGAAAAGACAATGTTTTGGATTTTCATATGGTGTGAAAGTTACTTTTGTGCTATATTATTTTCGTAAGTCATCAAGGAAGAACGCGAAAATTTGACTTAATTTTTATTTAAAATTTTCCAAAAATGAAACATTTCCTCCCTTCAAATTATTTTTACACACACACACATTCTCCTTTATTATTTGCAGAGATAAATTTCTTTCTGAGGCATTATTACTTCATTTTCCCAATCTCATCAAAAATGTTGAATTTTGATTAAAATAAAAGTTTGCCACTTCGTTAAATTTTTAAACCTTGATTTGGAATACAAAGTTTATTGATAAAACAAATTTTGTTTTGATCCCACACCTATTAATCGTCATTATTTTCGATATTTCCGGGTGTATCGATGTACCCTTAGTATGGGGCAGATTGATACAAATCCATTTTTAAGGAAAAAACTGCAATAAGTATTTTATTATGTCATTTATGACCAAAACTAGACTGAAATCCTATATTAGATTAACAAATGTATCAATATAGTGTATTAGTTCAAAGTATTAAAAAGTTGGTAAGATCATTTTTTGCTCTAAAAAATGTGTATCAAAGTCCTCGCATTCCCCCTATACTTTTAATGGTTTGATTATCAATATAAGCGAAACAGTATCCTATAATTTAAAATATAATGAAAATAAAAAATGTTTGAAAAATATAATTCTATGTTCATAATAATTCTACATTAAATAGCAGGATGTTTAAAATGTATTTTAAGATGGAAATTTTCTAGTCGAATTTTGAATGAGTATATTCTCCCACATACTTGAATGCAATCAGTTTTTGGACTAAATCACTTTTGCGCTTTAAAAATTTAAAAAGCAATTTTATTTTTAAAAAAAATTGCTCAATGTTTATTAAAGAAATTAATCCGTTAAGATAGTATATATTTAAGTATTCTTGACTTTTTGCTTTTATTTTTGAAACCACTCTTGACGCTACCTTACATGGAATTCTGCTAGCTTGAGCACATTTTATATATTCATTGCCCGAAAGTACTCTTGCTATTGTTCTAAGATGCGCACTAAATCCTGGTCTTATTTTTATTTCCTCTGCTGACGAATTTTCGTCCACATTTAGCCTGAAATATCTGCTTTGCTCTTGAAAATTTTTTTTTTCGTAAAGAATGTTTATCATTCGTAAAAACAGGTACAATAGATATTTGTCTTCCAATTCAATGTCCTATTTCAAAAATAATAAATAATAATAAAAAAAAACTGATATTCGAAAACTGGTCATTCGACTTACCTTTGTTCAATCCAACATTCAAAATAGAATTCATCTATTCGAATCTAGGCCCGACGATAATTTAAAATGATTCAAGAGTTTTTAAAACAATTGTTGCAAGCAGACGATAAATTAAAAGTATAGAAAGTGAGAAAACAATTACCGTGATAATATTTTATATCACACTCTGAAAATACAAAATCCTAAACTATTAGCATATATAGCATAGCAGCTGGGTTATAACAACCTTTCTCACACATATTATATTCTTTTTTAACATGATTGTTGTTGTTAGATATATAGCAAGCGATATTTTCCAGAAAATCATAAGAGAGATAACTTTTTATTCCCGAACGGTATAAGGGTTTTCTTTCGTTCTTTTTTTTTCTGCTTGAATTCAGAGGGTGACTTTCTCCGTGCATCCTTAGCTTTTCTATTTGCCTTTTCCCTCCAAATTAAAAATAAAAGAACATAATCAAATTTATATAGTTCGCCATTCGTCTTTTAACCTTTTCCGGCGCAGTGGTTGCAAAAGAGGACACCAACTTTAAAATTTTCTAAAAAAATCCATTGAAACCCGGAAAATTGCAGGAAAAGGCAGCTGATAGTTCTCCTTTTAGAATGTAGATGGCAGCACAGTGAAATTTAGCTTTCATTTCCGAAAAATTATAGATTTAAAATGCCCAAATTTCTTGACTCAGAGATAGCAATTTTTTTTTGAGTTCTTGACCTTTACAATTTTAGCAAATTTACTCGACAATTTTCCTCCAATATTTTAGAAGTTTCATGATTTTGTGTAAAATTTAACATTTTTTGAGCTTATGGAGATGTCCAAAGGGGTCCTCATATGAGGGGGTGTCCCCAAAGAGGGACAACGAAACGACCCCTCCCCAGGAAGAGGTGTTTTTTTTTGTAAATTCTATGTCTAAACAATAAACTAAGTCCATTCATGATGTTTTCCCATCGCATTTACAAAAAATTAATGCCTTGTGCCGGAAAGGGTTAAGGTATACATGTATGTGAAAATGGAACTAACTATCATCGTTTGCCTCATATGGCAAAAGAAGAAACTCCATTCAGCAATATTCTGTAATTTGGTCTTGGTGATAAAGGCGCATAGTACTCCTAGTATATTTAATTATTAACCTTAATGTGTATTTTGTAAGACCAATGACAATTTTGTATGCTGTATATTTATTTTTTTGGAAATTCAATAAAGTCCACCTACATCTATACCAAACCGGATAGGAGACACATTAGCTCTAGAGACGGCGGTGTGGTGTGGTATTAAAGTATTTCCATACATTTAGAAATAAATATATAATGAATCGGACGATTCATTTTAATTTTTAAATTAAATTCGAAATAAATATTTGAAAATTGGAGAAATAATTTTGAACAAGAAAAACCGGCATTCGGCTGACCAAAGTTGGACGGTAGAAGTGTTTTTCTTTTTCTTTGCAAAACTTAATTCAAATTCTACAACTCACGCATTTTTCCTTTCGACTTTGAAATTCAGTAGGCGAATTTTGTTGTCGAACTGGCGGCTCTGGTCTAGATCCAATAGACGATTTACTTGCCGCACCTTGCTTCCTTGTTTTCCTGCGGAATAAAAATAGTACACTCTTAAAATGATATTATTTTTACGACTGTAAATGATCTATTACATCATTTTAATTTTGATGTTTCACAACTGTACGCAGTTTCGCTTTATCTTTTAGCTAATAGTTTTGAAAAACATTACAAAAATTTTAACTCTGCGTTTTTTAATTAACTAATAAATGCATTATAAGTAATGTGCTGTAGAGCGGTTAGGAATGGGTACCATTCTTCATGGCAAATTACACACAATTAATTACAGGTTTCAATTGCAAATACGAAATTCATATAACTGTGGTTAGTTTCCGATTGCGTTACTAAGCCTAAGACTTCATTAGATTTCAAGTATTCTATTCAAAAATTTCTTAAGAACTAAGATCATCACAGCTCTAATCATTGATTAATCATTATAAATGCGACTCTGAATGTCAATCGCAATTTTGAAATATTTATTGCAGATTTTTTTTCTTTTCTATACAGATAGGTATCATTATACAGATTTTTAAAAACAAATTTCATTATCTTTGAGCTTTTTATTAAAATTAAAGTAAAGCTATATTAGATTTATAAAGTTTTTATGTTGGCAGTTTGAGATTTGCTGAGAATGGCATGTGTCTCTGCTTCTTTCGAATGTTAAATATTGGGCAATGACCTTGTCCAAAACCTTTGTCGGGAGAAGACACGTGGGTTTATAAGAGGAGGAGGATTCACTTAGATTCTTGTTGGACTTTGGAGTGAGAGCAACACGTGCATGTTTCCAAATGGCAGAAAAAGCAACTGTTTTTAAAACACTTATTGAACATATCAACGAAACTCTATGGATTACAGAAGAAGATTGCACTAATCCTCAATTGTGATTTCATCGGGTCCGAGATTTTTATTCGGCTAAAAGTCCAATCGGTGCATCTTTCAACATCCGATCCGTGCTAAAGTGCGTCTCTCGTTACACCTTTTCATGAATATCTCTTTGAATCTTCATGCGCTTATATCCTTTTTTATAGTCAATTACATGAAAGGACAACTTCTCCTTTCATAAGTAAAGAATATGTACTGCCAGGTAGTTTGAAAAATATTATGCTGCATTCTTTGTGGTCGATTTCAATCAAAAACTCCACCTCAAATTCTGTCGAATGCTTGGAACCAGTAAAAATCTGTGAATGTGCTCCATCCATCCCTGTCTAACTTAGCTAAACAATAGGGTGTTTTGAAAAATATGACCTTATTGTGCTTGCTCCTCGTCCTGCGTCAACAACTAGACCATTAGTCAAAAGCTCACTTGAAAATAGGCGCTAGTAATGTTGTGGAATTCGGAGATATATGTACTTGTGAAGTAAAAGTTAATTATGGGTACCAAACAACAATGTGAAAAAAATGTATGCACAAACCGTATATCTGCTGATAATGATGCATTATCTGTTACTTTTTCTGTTTTGGGCTTGAAAATTGATTCTAAATGACTTTCCTTGTCTCGAAGTAGCTGTAACTGCATGTAAAACGGCTGCTGCAGATCCTTTATTTCTCTCGAATTTTCTTGTCTGCAAAAAAAGTATGCAAATTTATGATGGGAATTAAAGTATTAATTAGATTGATAATACAAGAAGAAGAGATTGTAGAAAAGAATGGAAATACACTATTACAGTACAAGAACATGAAAGAAACCTAAATTATTTTCTTAGCAAAATTTTTTAAAAATGCTTATGATACTTAAAACTTTAAAAAAAAATCAAAATTGTATTTCACATTACATTCGAGAATTATTAAGCAGTTTATTTTTAAAAAAAATTACACATTGAAAGATCGAAGAGATGCCTTCACAAAGGAAAGAATGATTATGGAATGGAATGATTTAAATTTGAAAGAAATGGGCATTCAGAGTGTTAACTTGCTTAAAATTGACTTCAGGGGCCAATAGAGTGCTGTGATATATATAGAGTGCGTTTTATTAAAATGAAACTGAAGTTTACTCTGGTTTCTTCTTGCTTCTTTAATAAAAAGACAATTGGTTATTTCTCCAAGTTATCACAAACTTATGAAAATTCTAAGAATATATAAAAATGTACGACACTTGTTCTTTAGAAATACGCCACGAGCATGAAGATAATGAAAATATTACAGTCCTTTAGCGTGTGACCAGATTATTATTTGCTTAAATAAAAGCTACGTATTATTAAACCATCTATTTACAAAACAATGGATTTTCAGAAAAGCATTGTTCTCGAAGTTAAAAGAAACATTTTAATAATTTTTAAGCGGAACAGTTTTATCGTGCAAATATACCCGATAAATCTGTTATATATTGAATTCCGAAGAATACTTTAGTTCACTAACTCACTTGTTTAATATTCCACTGCAAATTGGCTCTTCTAAATTTTCAGGCGATTCTTTAGCTTCAACTCCTATTGCTTTATTATTTTGACCATCTGTCGAGTTTTTCAAAATCTGCAACAATTTATCTCTGACAGCCTCTTTCGCTTTCAGCAGATCTCGAATGTTCTGCTTTTCGTCGAACTTTGCAATGTGTTCGTGAACATTACCGACAACTGCATCGCATTCTCCTTCATAATTGTTTGGAACAAAGAATTCTGCAACTGTTTTAGTTTCAGTGTCTTCTGTGGTGGAGGACAAGCTGCAGTCAATTTTCTCTTCGGACCTCGAACAGCTCTCAGGAACAGATATAGTTCCTTCAGATTTCTTCTGTTGACTACATCTTGTTCCAGTGTTTCGCAATTTTCCTGAAACTTCTTTGCTATCACCTGCACAGCCGTCATTGACACCATATCTTGCATCTTTAGAGGAACTTTTGTCTGACTCGCGTCTTCCACTAGAAAGATTCCTTCTCTCCCATCGAGTGATGACCTCTTCAGCCCTTCTCAAGATCTCTGGAGCATCGACTATCAAGTTCCTTTGGATCTTGCGATTCCAGAAATGCTCTTTTAAGTCCTCGCTGGAACTCGACGGTCG
>BGPR01010139.1:33918-53911 GCA_013235015.1 Araneus ventricosus
CGGGCATTATTAAGTTGGTATTGACAATATACAAATTTGTTTGGAAAGGTTTATAAATATGAAATTAACATTGACGAAATTTAGTGATATTAATGAAATTAGTGATATTTTACTGCCTAGTTTCTCATGTTAAATAAATTTCTCCGTCTCATCATTATTTCTCTGATATGTCGTTGTTGCCACTGCCGTTATATTATCCACTTCCTGTTTTAGTTTATTTGATCATGTTTTATCGTTTGGTAAATTAGTTAAAATTATGGCAGCTAATTTTCTGCTTAGTTTAATGTTTAAAAAGGAATCCCAACTACGAACCATTTTGCTATGCCTTTGAATGTAAATATTTTGTTTCCTGTAAATTGCTTTTGTTCGTATATACTCAATGGTGTGCGTCTAAATAAAAATTATTAAAATCTACGATTACGATTACGTTTACGACAATCGTTTTATTATTTGTTCTCTTTTTCCATGCTACATAAAAATCTATTTGCTCTTTGCAAATCTTCCTGTTTAACTTTTCACGTCGCGAGCTTTTCGTTTCTGTAGAAGCACAAATTAATACAAATATCGTCCGGTGGGAGTATGATGAATATAGACCAACAAGCTGGATAATGGAAAAAGATGCTTCATTCAACGAATATTCCAGAAAACACATGCACACAAAGAACAGTACTTGTAGATATTAACTACACAAGCCGATAACAAATCACTAATAAATAAAGGTAACAGTACTTTCAATAGAGCTCAGCGTCGATCAGCTTACCAGCTGGCACAGAGAATCAAACTTCAAAGAGGGATCATTTCGTTTGAGCACCTTGGGTTTATATGGCTTTCCGACAGGGCATGACGTCACATGGAATTATCTAGAATAATATCCAGATCTCGGTTCCTAAGAGAGATAAGGCCATAATTCTTGCAATTTCCAGATCCTTCATTTTCGTCTTCAAATGATCGTCAAAATTGGAGGTTATTGGTTTTGCAAAAAATAAGAAATAAAATCTCTGTAAATCTCTCTTTCCTACTATAAGACTAACATGGCAGAGAAACGATATTACAGATTCATAACAATATTTATCAATATGTCTAATTTATAACTGTAGCAAAATATACAGCTGCGCTCTACAGGACAGACTATTGGACATATAGTTACCAAATTCGGCTTAAATGTACTCTGGAATGAATTAAATTTAGTGAGGTGAAAATAAAGCAAGATATTTGGTTTTTTTTTGGCGATAAGTTTGGCACATATATTTTTACAACGCCATAAAATAAAAAAAAACCTATCTTTTCGATGATATCTATTTCTCTGCCATCCAATTTTTTCCCTTAATTTTAACAAATTTTTAGAAATATTTTTATGAATAATTTTCAACAATACTTTTCCTTGTTACAATAATATCAAACCATTCATTAAATACAGTATTCAATTTTTTTCAGTAATGTTTTGTGAAACCAATTGTAAGTCAAAATGTTTCGGTTTATTACTTAAAATACTTGTTCCTTATTGCAGAACTTGGTTCACTAAATGTTTTTATAATTTGTAATGGCTCATTGAAGTTCAAAACACAGAAATTATAGTCAAAGGATAAACTATCGTTACCCTGCCTCTCAACACTTATCTTCATTAAGATTATAAATTCTATCTTCAACATTTTCATCCTGACGACAACTCAACTCTCGCATTAGTGTTGAAGATATTTCCGTTTTCGAAGCATTCATTAGTTTAAATGTATTGAGCATCGCCTGAAAAACAATCTGTCTCTTCCTTCCCCAATAAAGGAATCTTTTATAAAAAAATAAATAAATCGCTTATAATAATAAAAAAATATAAAAAGAGCATCAGATTTGAGCCCTTTCCAAATCTTAAACTCTCATAAGAGCCTTAAACTTCTAGAATGTTGGGGAGAAATTATTCCATTTGATTAAAAGCAGAAGAACGAAGAGAAAAAAAGAATAAATAAGTAAAAAAAGCAAACAAAATAAGGGACCGCGGGATTGGAATGTCCAAAAAGCAGCATCGCAGCTGGGCAAGAAAAAGAAGAAAATCAGCGTTTTGATGACGTCGCTTAATGACGTCATTTATCGCGAGGCATGCCGGTCGAGATTCCAGAGCAGCGGGTGTGTTATTAAAAAAAATGGCGTCGTCCGATCATTAAGCAGGGATTAAAAGGGATCTGCGGAGTTATTGGAATGCTTGCGGTGGGCTGCATTCCTCCAGGCCATTACCGACGACAAGGAATGAGCCAGTAAGTAATAACAGGCTTGATTGTGTTGATGCAGCCAGTCCGCCGGACGTCGGTGCTGGGGTTGCTCTCGAGCCTTCTCTGTCGTCGCCAAGGAAACCCCTTCCTCTAGTGGGTGCAAAACATCATCTGTCCTAGAATCAGTCGTGGAAAACAATAATGAGACTGAGTAGTAAAGTCTTGATTGAACGGATGTTTGTCTTGGACGATTAATGAAGAAATGGGGGGGGGACTGTCTAAGGGTCCGAAGCCTTTATAACACGATTGGGAAAAAAGATATTTCACGAAAAACAGATGTTGACCCTATAGTATATTCCACCCTAAATGAATAAAAAATGTACTCAGTTTTTCCTCATCAAATCCATAAACAGATGGATGATCATTTTCTTGTGATGATACTTTAGTCAGTGGTAGATGAAGTTGATTCTACGTGGAAAGCTACGAGCGATTTTCTCACCGATGGATGTGATAAGACGTGTTTCTCCGCGTATTAAGGCTATCTAAGAAAGATCTGTATGAAATTAAACAACGTTCGTGTAAAATACCTAGCTTTATTATACAGATATAATGACGTTAAAAATTTCCTGTTCAAACATATCAACTAATATTAAATTCATTAGGATCACATTCAGGATTATCTAACCGGATGCTTTGACACTTTGTATAACTTTTCACGGACTATCGACATTGTCTGATTCTAGTACTGGGTTTCACTAATTTCAGAAAACAGCTGCAAGTGTCACCTAACTTAGTAACAAATATAGTAACAAGCTATCATGAATAAACTTTCTATTTTACTAATTCTGAAATAATGAATTACTCTTACATATATCTAGACAAAGCCATCGAAATGAATTGCAATCCTTTAAAATATATTTTAGGGCAGAAGGTAATGGGTAAAATATAAAATTTTGCTGCATCCCTGGTCTTGTATGAGCATACAAGAGAATGAAAAAGTAGATACTACAATAAAATTGTCTGTGTCAGTAGAAACTTCCTTCAGTCCACTGCATAATGCGGAATGCTTTTTGAAAAGGATCTCGAAAAGAAGTGGCAAAAGGTTTTGGACGGCCAAATACATAGCAAGCTGCATTCTATTCAACTATCTACCTTTGCATAAAGCTTACTGTCCTCAGCTAGGTCCCATTCGTTATTCCGATTTCGCAACAACCGCTTAAAGGTCTTCAACAAAGGAAGAAGTTGGAGACCGTAAGCAACAACAGATTTTGCTCTTTTATTTTATCTACATGCTGCTACACTGGTTGCCGATATGCGCTGTAATCCATGTTAATAAAATTTCAGACCTTCCTCAATGCAAAGTGATATGCAAATTTTTGATGCCTCATGCGCAATGGCAACAATTATTGATGAAAAATTTTCTACTTCAATTTCACCTGAAACTGTTCGACGAGTTCTCAGAGCAGCTAAATTAAATGGTCGTTCTGCCCGTAGAAGATTTTTTCTTAGTGCGAAAAACAGAAAGCTTATGCTTTCCTTCGCAAAATCAATGTAAAATAAACCCGAAACGTATTGGAATAATGTCTTATTTGCAGCTGAAAGTGAATTTAACATTTTTGGTTCCGATGGACGTATAATGGTATGGAGAAGAAAAAATGAGGAACTTAATCCCAAGGACTTAGTTTGAACAGTTAAGTGTGGCGGTGAAGGTGTCCTTGTGTGTGGCTGCATGTCAGCATCAGAACTAGGTAATTTGGTATTTATTGATGGCATAATGAATCATGTTCTTTATTTAAATATTTTAAGAGACAATTTAAAATTATCAGCCCAAAATTTGGGTATTGGAAGCAACTTTGTTTTTCATAAAGATAACTATCCTAAGCACATGGCTCTCAATGTTCGGCTCTGGTGTCTCTATAATTGTCCTCAAAACTTGAAAACACCACCTCAATCGCCAGATTTAAACCCAATAGAACAGATTTGGAGAAAACTGGAGGTTAGAGTTCGAAAACAACGAAAAGCGAACTAAAAACAGTAACGATGGAAGAATGGATGTACATTGATTCAGAAATTACAAAAAAACTAGTGAAATCTATTCCCAAACATTTCAAAGCTGTTGTGGATGCTAAAGGATATCCTACCAAATATTAATTTAATGAAAAATTAGAATATTTAACAATATGTAGAGATTTTTTTAAAGTGTACGAATACTTTTGTGAGATAAAGTTTTTGTTACTTTTTGATTATGGATGCCTTAAAAATAAAGGTTTACTATGTTTCTAAAATATTTCATTAGTTTTGTTAAGAATACATTATAGATCTTATTATTAAATACATGTTCTGAAATATTAATTTCAATTAATGGATAGAGCCCTATTTCATTGAAAATCGTAAGTGTACGAACACTTTTGTGAGCCACTGTATATGTTTGTAGAATTATTAAAATATTTTAAGAAAAGAAATTAATTAAATAAATAAATCTTTTCGCCATAAAAGAAATATATTTAAAAATATCGTTTGGTCGTAAAATTGTAATATGTAACTTGTTAATAATCATGTAAATAATATAATTAAAATAATAAAATTTTTGTTATTTATACTGCCTAATTAGCTGGAATTTAAGTTATGCACGTAATTGATAAGTGTTCATGGTTATTCAGCAAATTCTAACCACTATACAATTCAATATAATTATTCAAAGATATAAGTTTTAAAAATATCAATTTGTGTACAACCCCTGATCTTCTAGCTTCTCTTCGCCAGGAGCTAAAATTCTGCTCGTTGTAATGCCGATATCTTTTTTAATACTAATGATATTGAACTGAAGTTCTTATATAAGTTGTCCTATATATCTGACTTTAAAGTTGTGAAAGAAAAATTACTCTATGTTTCGTGCATGCGCAGTAAAACCTTATTTACTATAAATGTTCATATTTCCTGTAATATTCAAACAGTCTTCCAAATTTTTACAAAATGCTTCTCTAACATATTGTCATTTTTTCTGTAAGTTTCGTATAATATAAGAGAAAACTCTGCATGTTATAAGCAAAAAAAAATGTGGGAAAATTTGGGATTTTTTAAGAAAAACTTTATATTTTCCCAAATATTTATGCTGAGTTTACGAAAATTCCTGTAAATATTATGCGCATTAAACATTCCCATTTCTGAAAGTTTCATTTTGTTATCAGTATTCCGTGAAGTTGGGTGGGCCAAAAACGTTTTTGTCTTCATCAGTTTGTAGACGGTCCCCTAATTGCCCTCAGAACCGAATATTCAATGTAAAATGTGAGTTCCAGTTTAACAACCACGTGTTCGAGATTTAAAGGCAGTCAGTTAAACTTTTCCAGAGAAATTCTAAAAAATGTGAAAATCTGAAAGTGTTCGGATACTTTTGGGCATATAGTGTATGTTTGCCTCTGAACAGCATATAAGAACCATTTTCTCTGTTTTTATTCGTTTCTTTCCAGGTTTGAATTCTTTTACTAAAATTTTCACACAAAAGCGTAAATTATTATTATTATTTTGTGTGAGATAGAGTAATGGAAAGAGGACATCACATTGCGGATGATTTTTTTCAAAAGGAAGAATAAATATTTATGTCTGTAATTTCGGCATTGATTCAAATACCTGTCTCCAACAACTTAACAAACATTTTAATGTCAAATCTAAGAGACAGAAAAAAGTTTTCAAAAACAATATTTAGAAAGACGCAGCATATTGAATTTGGTTTTCAGCTATTTAAATTATATCAAAACTAAGAGTAGTGCAGTTTTGATATTTTTGTCACGTTTTGGGAACTCAAACATCTTTTATGAGTCTGAAACCAGTTTCTTATATTAATGTATTTTTTGCTGTTAGTCATTTATTATGAGTACGAAAGAACTTTTTATTTATTATAATCACATTGAAAAACAATATAGAACATTGTTATTAACAGGATTTTATATATTTCGCCCGACCATTTCATTCTGCACCGGCAAGAACAAAATTTCTTTTTCTTTCTTGTTTTTGTAAAGTTGGGTAAGTAGATGTTTTTTTAAAAAAATCATTTAAATTTTAGTTTAATAAAAGAACATGATACATATGACAATCTAGTGGGATTCCTTTTCATGAAGAATAGTCATTGTCTTATGAAAAATAGAGTTTATGAGTGCTTTAATCAAATTTTCAAATTTGGCCTCTTTTTTGGCCTTATTTTAAAGACTGTTTGGCCTTATTTTAAAGACTATTTGGTCTTATTTTAAAGACTATTTGGCCTTATTTTGTTATTTTGATGTGACAACCCTATCATGAAGCGAAGACACGAGAACCAAGTAAGGAAAACTAGGGATACTTGACCCTACTTTTACTTTTTCTCATATTTCTCGAATTTTTGAGAAATATGATCTACCATCATAAAGGAATTTGCTTTTAAGAATGAGAAATGTAATTACGCTAAACAGATATCTGATTTAATCATAAAATAAATATATTTCACGAAATCGCCTAGGGTCAAGTATCCCCAACCATAGGGATACTTGACCCTAAGCTAGGGATGTTTGACCCTAGGGGTAGGGATATTTCACCCTACATGAAAAGAGTACATAAATTCTTTTGATAATTTGGATGTACGCGAAATTGTGATATTAGGTTAAAACTACTGAATTGAAAAAAGATCTTTATTATGAAATAATATTAATGAAACTAATATTCAAAATTAAATAATATGTTCATTATAAAACGCAGTTGTTATTAATCAAATCTAGTTAATTACTTAAATTACTTAAGTCATTAAATTAAATCTAGGTATTAAATTAAATTACTTCAAAATTTAATAAAGAATTAAAATATTGATTTAATGAAATGAAAAAATTACAGCAATGAAACTGGAAGCCTATCAACACCTTTTATCTCTCCTTTACTCATATCTCAATTTCTCTCTCCTTCCTTTATATCTCCTCCAGGAACATTTAGGTACCCGAAGTTCCCTGTAGAGTCCTAGGAGAATTCGTTAACCTTGACAGGGATCGGGGATCACCATGCGGTTAATATGGACAGCTTGCTATCTCCACAGGAGTGGTGCCAGAGGGGGGGACTCGGGGATGCTGTGCCCCCCCCCGTCGGGGAAAACTTTTGTACGGGGTATTCAACTAGTTTTCTAAATAAAGATCTAGCGAAAATATGATACCAATTTCATTACACTCGTATCCCCGTACAGCAGGTCGTACCCCTGTAGGGCAAACTCTAACGCCACTCCTGCATCTCCAGAGAAGAAATCAAAAGACTATCGAACAATAATTAAATGACTTTGGTGGCGAAATAAAAGAAGGAGCATAAGATACCAGAAGGAGACCCTACAATTGGAGACATTCACAGGAACTGATCCTTGAATAAGGCAACTAAGTTCTTGAGCAGATTTCACCAGGTTGGCTAAGCATACCATGGACAACTGACAGCGTATCGGATTCAGGAAATTGAACCGGAGAGCGACCGATGAAAACTTGGAGTTCAAATTTGCTTTGTAAATAGTGTAAATATTAGATTTGGACTATCATAACCAAGATTTAATTAATTAAAAGAATTGTCGGAAAAGCATCCATTCCTTCTTGGTGATACCATACTTTCTTACATTACATCGATTTTTCAACTCATATTCATTTCAACTAGTCTCTAAAGAATTCGACAATGAAAGTTGGCCATCTACTGGTAATGAATTATCACCCTTACCATAATAACGTGTGGCTCTAGGATGCATAGTTTGTGGTACAATCCTTTCCGTTTCCTTCAGTAGCAGTTACATCAAAATCCACGATAAGATTTCTAAAATTTACGATTTAAAAGACCTTCCTGTCACAGCTCAATTTAACCATTTCAAATGGCATTGGAAATATACTTACCACCAAATTAATCAATTTCTAAATGTCCACGGTAAACTGTTTTACAACCTCTGATTAGGTATAAGGAGAGTCGCGTATTTGGACCCACTCCTAGATAGGACCGGCGTCATAAATTCTATTAAATATTTAGGCAATAAAATAGGCAGCTTATATTGTAACGATGTAAATGTGGTGTATGAAATCATTTCTAAGAGAAAGCGCTATGTGGTTACAGCTAGAGAACAAGTGTTTAGGTTTGGGTATCTTCAATCAATTGCATTAACAAAAGGTAAAAAGCCATTACGCCGTTCTCAAGTAAGTAGCAAAATATGTTATTATATCCTCAGACAGGAAGCCTGTTTGGCTACAATTTGCCATTAAGATTTTATTTTATTAAAATAGTTTAAATATAAGGTATGGGGAATTTTTTTGTTGTTGCCCAAAATTTGCCTGGATTGAATCACAAACAGTTCTCAAAATTGAACTGTGTAAATCAACGTGATTATTGTTTTCAACTACAGGATAAGTCAGAATGCAACTATCCCCACTAGTGGTCATCAGAAATTGGAACAAGCCAAAGCATACATGAATAAATTAAAGTATAACATTCAAAAGAATTAACCTAAAACAACGAATTTTAAACTAAAGAGCAATAAAATAAAAGCAAGTTTATACTCGAAAAAAACTAAAAAGATAAGCTGAAATAACAAATATAAGTCCTTAAAAATGGCATAACTACGTAAATCAGCAAACAAAATAAATAAATAAATGCAGTAATTATAAAAAAAATGTTAGAAAAATATACTAATATAAGCAATTGGAATAAAGAAAAAAACAGAGTTAACACTAGTCCAGTTTGCTCGCGTTTAACCACTAAAAATACGACAATAGTATATTTATAAATATCAGTTTCACCCACGGTAAGAATAGTTACTTCGCGTCGGTGATGCTGTGATCGGGAAGGGGGGCTCCCCCGGTTTGAGGCTGCCCATTGCTCTTTGAGAGGTTGACAACCGCCAATTCCACAAAATGTGATTGTCTGGGATGCATAATTTTTTAGTGGGGACAGACTTCGCGCCATCCCTGGTGTATGGAAAGATAGAACCAGTTTTGGTAGTGGGGACAGGCGTATGGAAAGTTAGAATCAGTTTTGGTAGTGGGGACAGACGTATGGAAAGTTAGAACCAGTTTTGTTAGTGGGGACAGCGTTCCCGCCGTCCCTGGTGTATGGAAAGTTAGAACCAGTTTTGGTAGTAGGGACAGCGTTCCCGCCGTCTACGGTGCATGGAAAGTTGGAACCAGTGGCGGCTCGTGAACTCAGAAACAAGCAGTGCAGCAAAAGAAAAAAAACCCCTCCAAGATAATGTATTTAAAACAGAATTTTTAAGAAACAGTTTTACTTCTAAATAGCCCAAAATTTTTAATCGTAGTTATCTGAATTGAATTTTAGAAACTTATCGGCGTATCTTTTTTCCACTAGCGATAAAAGAAAGCGAATGCTTATTAAAGCAGATGAGTTTCCGTCGGGCAACGTGGAAGCGAAACTATAATCAAATAACGGCGGACGAGAGACAAGCTGAGAAAAATAGACCATGAGACCAAAGGTCATCCTCCGGTGGGAGGGAGAAAAAAATAATAAGGGAACCACACACAGATGGCCTTGCGCCAAAGGACTGCATCGAATGCAGCTCAAGCCACCTCCAAACTCAATGGGGGGAAATAATGGCTTCGTCTTCCGAAGCGTCGCTTAGCTGTTGCGCAGTGAGCCAATTTAGATGCTTACGAGGGCTGTTTCCCGAACATCTCCGACTTGTGTATCTTCTGCTTATTGAATAATAGAAATTTAAATTAAAAGAAAATAAATTTAAAGAAAAACAATGATAAAATGAAAAGTAATGAAAGGAATAGACGTTTTTGCGTGCAAACGCAGCAGCAAAAAGTAATTGCTTCAACAGAAATTTTAAAAAAAGTACAACAAGAACTATAGAAAAACCAAACGTTTACCAATACTTAGAACAATTTGTTAAGAAATTATTCAAAATGAAAAGGAACTAAAATGGCTCACTCATCAGAAACCACGCGCCATTTTTAGTTCAAAAAGGAACAAGATTTTCTGTGGAAAGGAATGACAAAAAGTCAAAATTTATTCCTTCCTGTGGTCTGAATCTTGTCCGGCCACCAAATAAAAAACATAAATCCAAACTTTTTTCCAAAATTTTTCCTTATTGACGTATTTTTCGTCTTCTTTCTTCGTTTTCTCGTTTCTTTTCCTATATTTTCGTTGCTGGTCGAACTTTTCAATGTGACATAAATGACAAATGTGATCGATAATGACCTTGTCATCGAAGAGACCAAACCAGATTTTATGATAGATGTGTGGCATTCACACGTAGATTTCTTAAAGTTGTATCACAGTCTATTTATTTTATGTGAAAACCCATTTTAGAATCCCCATATTTGGCATTCAAATGGTTTTGAATCACAATGACACATATATATTATTTGAAGCCTCTATAAGCTACACTCCGACGTTTCTATGCGTTTATTTGAAGGTGACAAAATAAGATGTCTTTTTTCCTTATAAACCGATTTGAAGACTGAGTTTTTTTAAAAAAATTTGTAGCTATAATTCCCTTTAAAGTAAAGACAAATATATTCTTTCTCGGATATTTCTGACTACATAAAAGTGAAGAATATAGGTCTTAGCGTTTAGTTGATTTTGAGTGAGATCTGGTGCAAGATTGATTAAATAAATGCACGAAAGAAGAAATACCATCACTTCTCTTAATTTGATTGCTTTGCTTCTCCAATCCTTCCCGTTAGGGTAATGCAATTTTGGAGTTAAAAATCGCGTCTGAAAAGTCGCCAAGTCTGGTTTCCGTCGCCACCGGCACAATAGTCCCCGTCCACAGTGAATTCTAACTGACCTACTAAAACCCAAAAGCCATAAATTCAGGCGTGGACCGGCCGTCGCTTTTATCAAATCTACTTCCCATTCGAAGCCGTAAGATCAGCTTTATTTGCCGAGGTTGCGTTTCCTCGCCAGTTATTAGTCTTCCTCTTTTCATTGCGGCTATATATTTCCCGTCTTTGGGAAAAGAGCAGGGAAGCGAAGAGTTATTGCGTTTCGTCTATTTACTGATTTGGCTGAATTTCTTGGATTTATTATACTTTCGCATTATTATTAGAATTTTATCATTTATTGGATTTATTTCGTTTTGGGTTCTTTTAGTAGAAAATTAGTTTTTCTTTTGCTTTTAAAATTCACTGAATGTTCAAATGGAGTAAATTAATGCTCACGTGACACACGTCAAATGTGTCGCACCAGTTTGATTTTGGAATCACTTGCGCATCTTGCAGGAAGGAAAAGGATGTGATGTCACTGCACAGCGTAAGACAATGTCCAGTTTGATGTTAGATGACATGTGCAGTGATATTTGTCATATGACATTACATCAATATTACGAAGTGTGAAAGGGGAAGTGGTCATTACTGACCAAAACTCAAAGACGAGACTGTGGACTGCATAGGGGGAGTTGGGGTAGATTGATACGCGGGAACATTCATACAGTCCTTAAATTTTGATGATTGCAATGGCTCAAGATTTTCGCATCCCCTCATATATATGCCACTTTTTCCCACCACAAATTTTTTTAAAAAGTTCTAATTTTTACACTTGGTAAAATCATTTTTTTAGCTTTTCAGAAAAAAGTGCATCAATGTCCCCGAATCCCCCCTATTCAATTTTATTAATACTAGACATAAAATCTCTGTGGTCAGCGCAAACTCAGTAGCGCAAGAGAGCCTCACACAACGTATCCTGATCACAGTCAAGTTCACACTCATATTGATACTGAAAACCCAAGACACACAAAAGAACACCACTAAGAGGGCGTGACAAATATTATGAGAAGTTAGGCCGTAACGGTCACTGAATTACCTCCATTGAAACCCTTTTTATTTAAATAGAATCAGTAATTAACTATTATTAACTATGGTTTTAACTATTTTAATTTGTATTTATTGTTATTTTAATTTGTATTTATTGTTTTAACTATTTTAATTTGCATTTATTGTTTTAACTATTTTAATTTGTGTTTATTTTTTTAACTAACTTAATTTGTATTTATTGTTTTAACTATTTTAATTTGTATCTATTGTTTTAACTATTTTAATTTGTATTTATTGTTTTAACTATTTTAATGTGTATTTATTGTTTTAACTATTTAAATTTTGACATCATATCCAGCTTCATGTCGTAATTCTATGGTATAATTGGACATAGTATGACCAACGACTAAAGTTTAAATGAAAGTAGATTCGCGGTCGTATGGAACTGCACAAAATAGGACATAAAACACTTTTTCAGCATGTGCGTTGCCATTCACGGTGATATATTTTACATATATTTTTAAATATTGCATCACATTTTATTTCTATAATATATATTTTTAATTATTGCATTTATTTATTTATCAAATATCATTCGGATCCACGGTTTAATGAAGTATGCATATCCATATAAAAGTTTTTTTTATGTTGAGTTTGTTTAAATGTGTGCTTGTACACATCTAGTGAATATAATTAAGAATTTTTATTATGAATTTTATCGGGGCTATAATTGAAAATATTTTTTTTTAAATTACGGAAATTAGTGAAAGAATAATACTGCAATCAAATTGCAATACTGAATGCATAACTTTAAAAAAATTAAGACGGTATGATGATCCTGAATTCCTCCAGATGAAAATATTTGTCAGAATATAAGTAAAAATCGGTATTAAATTAAAAATTTCAAACTCCGCATGTTTTTTGATTATAACATGCAGAGTTTTCTTTCGAATTGTTCGAAACTTACAGAATACTTGACAATACGTAAAAGAAACATTGTATAAAAATTGGAATTCAAAAATTTGAATAATACGGGAAATAGGAGCATTTGTAGTAAATAATGCTTTACTGCGCATACGCGAAATGTAGTTCTGTACTGTCAACAGATGGCACCATAAAAAGCTACTCTAAATAAAACATAAGAAGGGCACAGTTAGGGTCCGCGCCGTAGATTTTTCTTGAGAACGTCGGAATAAAATCATAAAACAAGTGTTTCGTACTAATATGTAATTTAATTATCAATCTCTTCAATACAATATTTACACAGAGTAGTATAATGGTTACAGAATAGATAAATCACGATTTTATCGCATGTAGCAAGGGTCTGTGGTAGCTTGTGATTTATCTATTCTGTAACCATTATACTACTCTGTGTAAATATTATATTAAAGAGATTGATAAATAAATTGCATATTAATACGAAACGCTTGTTTTATGATTTTATTCCGACGTTTTCGCGAAAAATCTACGGCGCAGATCCGAACTGCGACTTTCTTATGTTTTTCATCATTTTTTCACATTGAAAGTTCGATGATCAGCGGAAATGGAAAAAAAGTAAAAACGAAGAAAGAAGACAGAAAATGAATCAACAAGTAAGAGACACATAGGTGGGCCTGCACGCAAAAT
Organism: Araneus ventricosus; assembly: GCA_013235015.1. Classification (NCBI taxonomy): domain Eukaryota; kingdom Metazoa; phylum Arthropoda; class Arachnida; order Araneae; family Araneidae; genus Araneus; species Araneus ventricosus. The sequence goes on from BGPR01010139.1 coordinate 47,489, forward strand.
TCGCTCACTCATTATAAAGTTGAGTAATACATCGGAACACGAAATACGATGTTTTCTCCTCTTGAACTGAGCTATGTCTCAGCTGGCATTTTCGCAGCACTAGTTTGGCGCTCGACCACCTGAGGCTCTTTTTTTTTTGTCACTCTGCCTCTCACCCCAATGCTCATTTTCTCTCTCTTGATTTGTTTTTCTTCGCTTTTTCTCGTTCGCAGTTTTTTGGTTTCGGTTTCGTTTTGATGTTTCCCCGACCGAAGTCCATAGTTACTTAATTTTCAATAATAGAAGGAACTTATATCACAGGCTTGTTATTTAATATGTTTGAAATGCCGCAAATTTCCTATCTGGCTTTGGAATTTAAAATATCTTTTGCGGCATTGCTTGTTTCTGAGCTGACGGGAAGCTGCTGGTTATAAGCGATATCTCTATATGGAAATATGCTAGAAAGTCCAGGGATAATGCTTTGTATTTTTAAACATTTATTGCTTGTTTCTGGGCTGACGGGAAGCCACTGGTTATATCTGATATCTTTATATGGAAATATGCTAGAAAGTCAAGGTATAGTGCCTTGTATTTTTTAAAATGTATCATGGGGCCGCGGTGGCCTAGTGGCAGGGCCTCGGCCTTGGGGCCAGGCACCAGGCCCGAAACTCGATTCCACTGAAGATCCGCCGTGTATGGGGCCGGTTGCACGCTAAATCATACGTAGTGGCCAAACGACCTCTCGTTGGTGTGGCGTGGGAGCTTGGATGGGGGTGCCAGCTCAGGTGTCGTCCTCGTCATCTGACCGTTGTTCAAAATTACGAGGTCCGTCCCAAAATAGCCCTCTTGTTGCTTCAAAACGGGAAGTTAATACAACTAAACCAAACTAAACTTAATATTTATCATGGAAAATACTGAGTGGAACACAATACTTTAAGCAAAACTAATTATTTTTTAAAACGCAGGCAGATTCTATTGATTTATATGTATCATAATTGTAATTTCCAGGATCGGATACTATTTTCTTGCCATATTATTGTCAAAGTTTGCCTAAATTATCTTGTTTTTTCGGTTTTAGATTTTATGTTGCTTTATAAAGACATTAAAAAAATGCCTGATGCAAAACAGTGGGGTGAAAAAGTCTTTAAAAATGAACTAGAACAGTTAAGAAATATTCATCTATTAAACTATTTTCTTTTAGGTGAACATTAAATTTATCATTTTGAAACTTCAAATTACGTGCAATTTCAGGAAAATAAATAAATATTCGAAATCTCTGATAGAAAAGACTTTTTTATCGAGTAAATGAACTACTTTCTGTATTTATGCCAAAAAAAAAAAAGCTTTAAAAAAAGCAATGAATTTTTTTTATTTCCTTAAAATCTGAATTTTTTGTTTTAATTCATATTTTACAGCCTGAAGCTTATTACAAAATTAGTTTCTATTTCAATTTAACAAATATTTTTCCATTAGACTACAGTAATGTCAATTTTTTCCAGATTTTACAGTCTGCAATTCGCTAAAACTTTTGCTTCTTAAATTTTAGATATTAAAAATAAATTATTTGTCAGTTTCAGAAACGTTCCCAGAAAGTTTTCTTGAGTAAATATTAAAATAAAATGAATGTTATTATATTGTAATTTCTGCAAATTGTCAAATAGTTTCCGAAACCCTACTTTACCTTCCCGTCCATAGATGTCAGCACTACTGTTGGACAGTCACAGGGATAACAGAGTAAAGTATTTCGACTTGCTTTATCAGCATATTTACGAATATTCAGGCGTTCTTTCCAGTATTTATTATGTTTGGGAATAGGACATGCAGGCAGCTTTTTAAATGATATATTTATTATCGACTTCGTTTATTGAATTAACAATTAAAAGAATAACCACCTTTTAAAAAGAAGCTCTTTCGAGAACTGAAATCAGTCCTTTAGGCACAATTTTTGAATTTTCTAGCTTAAAAGCAAAATTAAAATTACCAATTTCATAACTTTTTCTACTCTCCGTCGAAATTGGGAAAAAGTTTTCGCGACTCAATTTTTTCTAATAATGTCTTTTGCTATTCCAAAAGTTCAATAAAACTCAGACGAATATTCAAAAAGAGTATTACATCAAATGGTTTGGAGCATTGGCTAATATGGAGTCTACGCTGCCCACCTACCGCCAACTCTTTGCCACTCAGAACGGAGATGAGAGAACATTTGTTTTGGTTACGTAATGATGTTTTTAGCGAGTGACATGCGCGGAAATTAATCGTTTCATCGATGTTTTGCACATCACGCTATATCGCGCCTCGTTTCGATTGGACTGTTTTGTTCATCTCTTCGATGTGATTGGTCAATTCATTCGAATTTCAACAAAACTTCGCTTGGAATTCTTCGGTTTCAATATCGGTTCAATACTGTGTATCTTATTCTGTGTGTTTCGTTTCTCAATGAATAAGTTAAGCTACAAGTATTCCGCCATGCTGAAAGCGAAGCCACTGATGTTTTTTTAAGTAAAAAAATTTTGCCCTGTACACACTTGAAATCCGCAGACATTGAGTGCGGAAATTCTAATTTTCAGGTGACGCATGCTGAAGAGAGCAATAAAAAGCGCACTGCACATCCAAAACAGCATTTGGCGACAGCAAATGATATTGCGCCAAGAAAAAGTGACGAGAGACAGGTGGGAACCGTAAATTCCAGGTTTAAAAACAAGTATTCTGTAGTATTAATTTGTCAGTGATTGGTTCTGTTTGCAATGAAAATTTGATGGAGAATGGACTATTTAAATTTTTATTACAACTAATTCTAGGCGCGAAGTCCATCTTGGCTCTCTCATTTCTGACGGCGTCAGCTCCTCTACCGCTTTCAACCATTCATCTCAGTTACTTTTTTTTTCCTTTCGTCACTTCTAAGAAAAAAATGTTCTCCCTAGTGATGCAATACACGCCTGTTCCCATAAATTGCTCTTTTCATCTACCGTGGGCAATTTTTATTTCCTATAAGACAATGCGGAAGAAGTTAATCCATCCCCTCTGGAGCTGTGCGTTTCTGCACTGATTTAAATCGAAAACACTGCAGTTAATACAATACTATCAGTGCCTTTTCAATATTGTAAATATGTATTACATGTATCCCACGCTTTACATGGCATTCGAATTTCAACATTTTGACTCAAAACGCTAGTACAAATGAGGAAAAATTTCCTTAATCGATGTATCGCCTTAACACGATAAAGAAAAACATTCCATCAAGAAAGCGTTATTAATTTCAAAATTTTACACAATTTGAAATTTATTCCTGTTCCAATTAATTATAGAATGCTGAACATTTTTTTAGAGTGTGATTTGAGAAGGTAATTCGCATAAATTGCAGTCATGAAATAATTGAAATAAGCGAAATCCTGACAGCAACATATTAGTAACTGTCGTTCATCCAAAATATAACGGAGGAAGACTGCCGTGTTATTAACAAGTGAAGATGAAACAACATAAATAATTTTTTTTTCTTTAATTTTTTTAGTTTCTGATATACGAAGTATACAAAGAGCAAATATTCTTATCATCAAGAAATTCGACTACGAGAGTTTCATGAATTTCGATGTTTCTGTCCATGAGTTCCAAAATATCATTTTTACTTACGCTTTTAGTTATGTTGACTTGTTGCTTGTTTTCAAAGATGCAATTTTGTAATCTAATCTTCAGTCACTTTCCTTTGTGGTAGAGTTCTGAAATTTTGCATATTCATATGTTTTTGATGATGATGCACTATTTTAATATTTTGAGAACATATTTATCAGTTTATATGCTAATTTGATTCATTTTTATTTGCATACGAGTGGTGCCATCTGGTAGTGAATTTCGGGAAAAATTGATTTCAAATTTCCATACTATTTATACTAATAAATTATAAATTAAAAACTAAAAACTAGAAATAATTAAAACACAATAAATTCTAATTTATAGTACACTGATATCGTAAAAGTATGTTTTTATTAATTTTTTTAGAATTATTTCTGTTTGACTGTCAGCAAGATAGCTATAAAATACGAAAAAAGCTAAACAAAATTTGGCATGTGACCTGCACATCAAAAATGTATGCCTGTATCAAATTTTAGATGAAATCCGTAAGTAGGATGTCTACTTGTCTGTCCGTCCGTTTGCATGTAAACTCAATAATTCAAAAAGGCAACGAGTTAGATGGAGGAAATTCGGCATACGCCCTACCCCCACGAGAAAAACCCCAGACACCAGACATGCCAGTGGCGGTCGTTATGGAAACAGGATATTCCACTGTATTTTGGGGGCGAAGGAAAGTTCTTTATTTTATTTGGTGCAGAGAGAACTGTCGGAAGTCTCATTTTGCTTTGTTCTTCGGTCGAAAACGAATTCCTCGCCTAAAGAAATGCGCTTAGTTCACCAAATGTTGCGGTTTATTTTATACCCGTTTTCCTCCTTTCTTCGACTCTTCTACTTGTGGCAACCCTGTCCAGGGTTTTTCTCGTGGCGGTAGGACAGTATGGTTTTACCACCAGAATCGTAGAATTGAACGTGCGTATTTGAACGCTATAACACAGAAAAGCAGCAGGCTAGATAAATAAAATTTGGTATGTGGCCTTGATAACAAAATGATAGATGCGTCAACTAAGAGTTTTTACAAATTCATCCACTTTGAGACCAATTATCTCAAAACCTCTTAAAGCTAGAAGAAAAATAAACGCATGCATTTTTAGGGAATCGTACGCTCTTTAATTTGTTAAATCACATGCGATTTGAAAATTAAATAGTTTTCGAGATATTAAAGAAAAATTTAAAAAAGAGTTATGAAATCGAAGATGGCTGTCGCGAGCTCCCCCTCCTTCAAGACCGGGGGCTTTTAGTATGTTCTTCAGGAGCTCCTCACGAACATGTCTACCAATTTTTAAAACTGTATGATTTTGCAAACTTTCCGGTGACTGGACTAATATGCCGAATTTTGATTTCAATCGGTCAAACTTAAGAGGTCCAAAATGCACGCTTTAACCGAACTATCCGGCTAGCTCAAAGGAGGTGAATGGGCGGTTAAAATAAAGCTGGGTCATAGTTAAATTAAATTAAATTTATTTTTCTCATACTTTCCGCATAAAATAATTCTGGATTAACTAAGATTATACATAAACTGACAAGTTACATTATCCAACTCGCTACGCATGGCGAGATTCGACCGACCGGTCGGGCTGAGAGGGAAAAAAGCGACCCTTCTAGCAAGTACAGACAAGAGACTCTGTCCATCCTCCTTCTGCCTGATAGCGAAAAGTCCTTGCAGTGCCATCTCTTGGTAGAAGGATGAATTAAAGTCTATCGTGGCGCCATCTCTTAGTAAAAGGGCGAGATAAAAAGTGATTGTCTCAAAGCTTCATTTTCTTCGCTACACAACGGAAGCTAAACAATAAACGCTACATATTGTGTAAGTATCTACGGAAATCGAAAGGAGAACAATCCTGATGGTTCGTTGTGACTTATTCTGTTACTTGCTTCTTGTCCTATTTTGCATGCTTTATTATTACGGATATTTTTTTTCCAGAAAAGGTGTCCATTTTAAAAAAAATACAGAATATTGCTTTTCAAGGATTAAGATATTGCTACGTGAAATACAGATTAGCATTTCACGACTTTGATTAACTCGGCATTTTCGTGGAGCCGACCTGTCAAGTAAATAAAGATGTATTTTTTTGTCTTTATATTTGTAATACCATGGTTCTGGTTTGGCATGCTTTGACGTACGATTGTGTAGCGCAAGAGCCATGAAAGTAACTGCAATGCCCCAAATAAAAAGTTAAAGTTGAAACAAGGTAAGAGAATAATAAACTACATTTGTGCGATAATAAATTTGAAAGGCAATCAGTAAAATTATAACAATGGTTAAAGAGAGAAATGAAATTTCATGGAAGATAAAAATGCAAAAAGTGAACATGAATAGTTTCAGAATAGCATAAAGAATTGTTTAACTCATATGATATACTCCAAACATATGATGAAGTGGTTTTGAAAAACTATAATCGCTGAGTACTGTAAGTTTGGACAGGATGAAACATTACGGAAACGATCTTAATTTGCTGACTGAACTGCCTCATCTTTTTGTATTATTTTTCCGACCACTTAAACTATCTATGAACCTTACACAATACCGATAAATATAAAACGAAAGATTATTAAAATAATGATGAGCAGAAATTTAACAGTTATTCAGAAGTGCGAATGGAGGGCCTTCAAGGAAAAACAAATTGCTGCATCCGGATTTCAGCGAAAATGGAGTAACGTAAACAATAGAATTTGGAATTATATTTTTTGGCATTTATTATATTTACTATAATTTGGTACATTTTATAATATTTTCTGCAATTAGCATAGGTTTTACTATTAAAATGCGTTCTCTTAAATAAGCATCTACTAATCCGGCACTATCCAGCAGTCCTCTGG
>BGPR01010140.1:0-53910 GCA_013235015.1 Araneus ventricosus
ATCTTTTTCACAAAGTAAACATGCTCTTATACCTTTGCAGCCACATTTTCTATCCGGATCCATTAATAAATTATACTTTATTTCAACACCTTTTTAAATAATTATCCAATTTACAATATGAAACCACGTTTATTTACTAAATGTACACATCATAAGAACACGTGTCGCCATCTACTGTTTAAATTTTAGATTATGTAAAACTCGGTTGATCAATATTACTCCACAAAAATCTTTCTGAAAAAAGTTTAACTAGATAGATTCTGTAATAAATCCTGCAAATAAAACAATAACGGATAATCTAGTTTCAAGAACTAATAGTTTATTCTCTCAAATGGAAAAAAAAAATTAATAAGGCAAAACAAACGAAAAACTTTGGGAGTTGCAAATTTATTCTATTTCATTAATTTATTAACTAATTATTTTAAATTGCAATTTAATTCTAGCAAAACTTATACTTTAACAGCATCTGTAGGCACTAAATTAGGAATACCATTCACTATTTTGAATCCAATACCAAGCTCATCATTAATCAAAAGTTGGCGCTCTGAGTCATATCTTAACTTTTTCTTGGTTAATGGGCAAACAATAAGATTCAATACACGATCATCTAGTTTCTCAGAATTTAAAATATTTGGATTTTCAGATGTAATCGATGCTTCATTTGAAAATTTTCGGTGAAATACGTTTGGTAGCAAAATTCTGCTGCGGCGATATAACAACTGTCCCAGCATATTTTCGAAATTTGTTAAGATTTCAACAAAAAATATCTAAATATTTTGCCTCTTGTAATAATTGTAATAAAGTGAAGTTTAATAGAGAATTTAGCGGAATGAAAGACTACTTCCGCCGCACTGAGAAAAAACAAATACAAATAAATAGTAGCAGTTGTAGTAGTAGTAGATTAGATTCGTTCTCTATCAAATCTCATGAATCGCATGTTGCTTGAAGAAAAAAAATCGAGGAATAATTTTTAACTTAAAAATAAAAAAAAAATACTGTAAGGAATAATATTTAATATTTATGCAATCGTACCTGCTATTAATTATCATTTACACTTCTCACCATTAAAATGTCGATACACTGTTTTTCTTTTTTGTTCATTTTGATGGCATGTGTCTTGGTTTTGTTTTGTGTTGACATCTGAAAACTGTGGAGCGGGAAATGTTAAAATGTTTGACGAAATTTCTTGAAAGTTTTTAACGAATCGGATATTTATAAGTTTTTTGACGCTTGTATTTTCTGATAGGATTTTCTTGAAGTAAGTCGTGAAAGGTAAACAGTTCTTGTCATTTCGCTGTGAAAATTAATTTCAATCGGAAACAGTATTTTTTTTTTGTCATTGCTTTCAAAACCTCTTCCTAGTAAATGTTTCAAAACTTATGAATTTATCTCAAAACTTATAAGATATTCAAATATCTCATTCCTACTCACTCTAAATATTTGTATAACAGCCAATGTATGGAATTAAATAAAACTGCATTTAAGATAACATTAAAAAGAAATTTGTAAGTTGTAAAATTATTTATTTTATATCTGAGAAATATATAGTCAGTGGCAAATCTAGGATTCGGGTCCGGGGTTGGGGCTGAGGTCATAAACTTTGTATCGTTGTGATGAATGTCAAACCTCAAGGCTAAAGTAAACCAAAACTCTTTAACTTTACAGACTTGACTCAACTGACAATAAGAATCATAAAAAAACAATACAATACTTTCGATAATTTAATAAAAATTACAATGAAATAACTAGCCAAAAAATGTCTTTGATCGCATCAAAGCTACAAGTGGAATGACTACAAAAGTTGGACAATTTTCGAGCCTGTCAAGGCAGAAAGTAATGTTGAAACGTTATTATTTTTTTTAAGAGGGAAATTAAGAAAAAAACGGTTATAATGATGTTAAATAAAAGCAAGAATTCTGGCTTGGCCCTGGGGGGGGGGGGCGGTAGCCCAATAGCCCCCCGGATTCGCCACTGTATATAGGCATTACTGTATAAAGAGTTCCCCATTTTATCGTAGAAATGCTGCAAAAGACTAAAACATAAAATGTGAAAGGAAATTTTTAAAAATTGAAAAGAAGGAATAAGCCCTGACAGCATGCATATAAATCCTTGCATTGAATAAAAGTGAATATCCATCCAGGAAAAAAAATCAAATTAAACTGTAAAACAACTTTGTAATGTGAACTCTTACTTCTATGACTTCCAGAAAGATTATAGTAGTATAATATGTAGGTTTTGAGATGATACATATTATTTTCTTTAAGGTATGGTCTTTTGATTTTTCATCCTGGAAGAAGTTCACAGAATATTAATAAATGTCAGAATTTCAATTTCAGCATTTTTACTTTTTGAAAGGATATAGAGTGAAAGTGTATGTTTGTAAGCAGCTTTCTTCTTATGCTATAGGATGATAAAATTATTATTTTATTTATTATTTTTTTTTATTTGAAAGGCACAATGTCTCTCTCATCTAAAATCACAGATGATGAGATGAGATATTTCCAATTCAAAGCCAGGCAGCTGTTTCTGCTTCGTAAAGAAGACCATGAATGGAATGAATTCTGCAAGAAGAACACTTGCACTTGCTGTTCGTGTCAAACAAATACAGTTCCTAAAGTAAATAAGGAGGTTGGTGTCCAGTCATCTCCGAAAAGGATCCTTCCTACTTCAGGTAACTACCTCATCATGTAATCAGAGGACTTGCAGGACATTCTGAAAAGTTCCCCATGTAATCATGATACTAAAATTTTTTTTTAATTTATTTTACTTTTGGAGAATTTTATTGACATTAATGTAAATTAAATTCTTGCAGTGATTTAATAACTATGCCAAATATACTGATATTTAAAAGAATGTACTGCATAGTAATCATAAAAGTTTGTTTAGTATAGTTATGTTTATATGCCATTTGAGAGCTACCCAAGAGTTATTTCTGGATGGACCTTGTCATTTTGAATTATGGTCAGATGTCTAGCCAGTACACTGCTCTGCAAATTTTCATGTCACACCATCATAAGGACATTCGGCCACAGTGACACATTTAATGTGTACCAAACCCAATTACACTCTGAATTGTTGGAGTTGTATCTCAAACTGGGGATGTTTTAATTTTGAGACTTACCAACAGGTTAACAAATTCTCTGGTACTCATTTTGATAGATTTTTATTCATAGTCAGTTATTTTAATAGGGGTGTTTAGCATTAAAAAAATATCAGTTTGTAGATGAAGCAGTTTTCAGAGCTCCGCGACAGATTGCAGCAGACATAAGAAACAAATAAAATATTGTACTTATTTTTCATCAATTTACATTTCAATTATATAATCAAAAATATTAAATCTTTAAACAATCTTCAGGGTGGGGGCAAGCAAGCTACATTCAAAGCTTTAGGTTAGTCTGAGTTAATTTCATAATTAACAATATGTGTACTTCTAAGTCATTTCTCCAAAAATATTCTAAATTACCTATTTTGGAAAGGGATAGTTAAAAACATTTTGATATGTAACAAAGGATGTTTTACACAAAATAAATATAATTCATCGAATTGCATATGTTATTGTGAGCAGGGTGTAAATGATTTAAATCAATTGATTTTTTAAAAAAAAATCCTTGATTTAAATATTTTTTTTAACTCTAGAAATCCTCTTGAAAATCTAACTAGTGCTGCCTTTTTCTTAGTTGGTACAACCTTTCTTCTTTATTTTGTCCCTAGGATAACTCACTTGACCATTCTTATCTCCTAGAAGATTTGTACCCGTCTAAGAAAGGCTTTCAGCTTGCCAACAATATCTCGGATCTGATTGTCACAGACTTATTAATAAAAATCGTATAAGTATTAAAAAAATAAAGTAAAGGGAGCCTGTCAGTATAAAAACGCATAGGCCATATCTGCAGGGGTTGAAAGAATGTTTTCAACCTTTGGTTTCATACACAGTAAATTAAGAAATCAATTAGGGGTGGAAAAGACTGCCAAACTGGCATTTCTGTTCAAATCTTTAAATAAATAAATAATATTATTGTTATTGCATGTGATTAACATTTCTGTAAAGCTTTATTTCTCATTTCTAAAATCTTTGTTTTAAAATTTTTAAAATAAGTCAGTATATGATCTGTCAATTCAATTCTGCTATGCTCTCCCGAAATTATCCACTTGGGACAAAATTACTTTAGAATAGTTATTTTATTTCGTTATTTGCTTACCAACAAAGAAATATTTTACTTACAGATTTATACTATCAACAACTAGGTATTTACCAGCTCTATATATAGAGGATTGTCTTTATAAAAAAAAGTCTGATTTTAGTCGAAAAAGTCGGATTTAATATTTTTTTTTTTTTTAATCTTTTTTTTTTTTCTAATCGTGAATTTTTACACCCTGATTGTGAGTATACTTATGGGTCAAAAAATCAATAGGCAGCAAACAACAGATAAAAGTAATTGAAGAATCTGTAAAGGTGTATCTTTTTCATTACATGATTTATTGATGGTTTGATATTATAAGTTTATATACAAGGTAAGTTTTAACTAACTTATAACTTTTAAATTGAAATTATTGTTGAGTCATTGCAGATAATGCTACAAACTAGGGGTGTAACGAATATTCGGTATTCTGCCCTTTTGCCAAATATTCAGTTGGCCGAATAATTTCAGGATAATAAATTTGTAAAGTGTCCTTTTATAGATATTGAACAAAGAATATTCTGCAGAATTACATTTCAGTACATTTACTATAAAAAAAATATCCTATCATTTATCATTGTAAAGCTTGAAATAATGATGCAAGAACAATAAATTCAGTATGTTCTGCTTGGTTTCTTATGTATTACCAGATTCAGAAAATAAATGATTGGGTGATTGGAAAAAGTATAACATTCCTGCAGAATGTTACCCTATTGTCTATTTAAATGTTCACTATATATTGTGCATACAGGAGCTGAAAGATGTTTTCTGCTTAATTTGCAAATCTTGGACATTTTTTTTTTTTTCACCAATTAAGTGGACACTCCATCCCAGCTATTAGAAGTTCTGTATGAAAATCGCAATTTGCTTCTAATAATTTAAACTTATCCACTTTATTTTTTTCTGTGTCTGTCGTTGTCATTTTCTGCAATGATGACCCTTTTATTTCTGTGAAGCAATCCAAAAATAAATAAGGTTTCTCATTTCTTATTATCAAAATTACGATAGTTTAAAATGCATCAAGGTGTTAAAATTTTCTTTAAATATACAAATAATAAATCATTTTTATTAACCTTTGATTTTTTTAATTTAAAATTTGAGAAATATTTTATATACAATCTAAATTGAAATGTTATAAATGTAATAAATAAATGTGATAAATGTTAAAATGTGGATATTCGGTCTGAAATGTGACAGAATATTCGGCTATTCAGCCAAATCACTATTCGTAACATCCCTACACAAACCGTTTTTTATTATTATTATTGGAAAGAACATGGAGAAGGAATTTAATGGAGATTATTTTCAGAGTTGGAACTTTCATATGTAACACAAGCTTAGTCAAAAGAAAAAGGTCCTTCCCTTGAAATTATCTTGAGCATAACCAAAACTTGCAAATTTTCTTATCAAATCTTTTATTATTGTTCTAGAAGACTTAATTTTTTTTTATATTGCACGTAGCTTCCATAGGGATAATATTGCGTTTTCACCACATAAATATCAATTTTTAATGATTAAAATATAATCTTTAATTGAATGTAATGGCTTCAAAGACATATTGAAAAAGAGTGAAAGTGACATTAAACAATTTCCTTTTGTAACCTCTCTCATTGCACACATTCACAGCGACATCTAGTGAGGCCCTGAGAAATTATTTCAGCTCAAAGATATAGTTTAATTAAACTTGCTCTGTATTATTAGTACTGTAGCTATTTATTTTTTTCTTTTAGCTGGTAATATTGTGAGAATATTTGATAAGCATTTATTTATTCTTTCAATTTCTCATTATTTATAGCAAGAAGTACAAGTACTACATTACATCCTTCTAATAAGAATCTACCTCGGACCCTAAATGAAATAAAAACAAAATTAGAAAAAATCGATCTTACTTTATCTGAAATGAATTTACCTATGAAGAGTGAGATGAAAGAAGTGCCTAAACCTAAGGAAATTTTTAGTCAAGTATGTACATTTTTTGAATCTAAATGTAATTCTCAATTTTTGGAAGGTTTACTTTCATCCCCTTTTGTTTCTATGCTTTAAAAAGAATCTGATTAAAAATATTCTTACTTTTTGACCTTCTGAGCACCCAATTATTTTGATCTTGTAGCATTCAGCAGGGCCGGCCTTTAGCCAATTGGACCAATTGCTCCAAATAGGGCAGACATGAGCAAACTATGGCCCGCCGGAAGGTTTTATCCGGCCCGCGGAGAGAATTTTAATTTGCCGGTCCGATGGAAATTAAAAGAAAATATGATTTATATATTATATATCCATCTCCTTTTCTACTTTGTTTAAATATTATTTTTTTCTTCCTTTTCTTCAAAGGACCGATGATCTTTTTACTTTCTCTTTTTTTGTTCTACAAAACATAAATCGGCGGAAATAGCAAGCACAGACAGTGTTGGCGCCAGTGCGTCTGCTTTTCGCTCGTGCCGTCTGGTTGTAATGTCCTTTTTTATTTGATTTATTGATGATATTTCCGGTTTCATTTCTGTTGAAAATCATTCTGTTCTTCGCATTCAACCACATCGCAACGATGTGTTTCTGTACATTACTCGCAGTGCATATTCTATAGAAGCAATCAATAAACAGACAGCTTTCAATCGGTAAAGTGTTAAAAGTTGAAGTTCTTTGTTAGTGTTGGAAATTCAAATGAACTTGTTCAGTCACTGAATGAAACGCATCTCATTGGTTAATTTTCATGACGTAGCCGAAGTTACGGTACTAGTCGAAGTTGATTGGTTAATTACAATCTATATATATTGTTCATTTGTGTTTTTAAACAAGCAGTCGAATGGATGGCTGTCAGTGAGTGTGTAAGCTGCAAGACAGCAGCATGTTTCTTTTTAAGTAAACTGGATTAAAGCTATTTTGTATTTTAAACTGCCTGATATCTGCGTTAACACTGCAATATAACACTCACGACATGCCAACAGTTAGTTATAGCTGTAGACTGGCGCCAGTAAGCGTTATCTCTTTCTCGGGGAGCAGACATCTGGGAATCCAATATAGGTGAATTAGACCTCACATGTGGCAGACTGCGCATTTTAAGCTCCAGCCAGCGGCTTTTTCTTTTGCCGCGAGTTTTAATATTATTGATTGCGTATGGAAAGATTGCGGACATATAGCTCATTGTGAATAGTGATGAAAGTATTAAAAGTATAGCGTAGCTAGTGCTTGTTTGGGTTATTCGTAAAATATTTCAACCCCAAAATGGCTACTAAATCGTAAAGTTGATTCAGAGTGCCGTGCTTTTAATGATGAATGGACCTGGAAATATTTTTTTACAGTTGTTAAAGATAAACCAGTATGTCTCATCTGCAATGAAGCTGCAGCAGTCTTCAAAGAATATAACATTTCCCGTCTTTTCTCATCTAAGCATAAGAATTCCAATTACGAAGCAATGTCCGAATATGAAAAAAAAACAAAATGTAGAAAGTCTTTGTAAAAAATTATCAGGCCGACAAATTTTTTTCAAGAAGATAAACACTGTCCAAGAAGCAACTACACATGCAAGTTACATTGTAGCAGACAATATTGCTAAAAATAATAAAGCTCTCAGTGATGGGGAGTTCGTTAAATAATGCATGCTCCAAGTTTGTGATGTTTTATGTCCAGACAAGAAAAATAATTTTCAGACCGTAAGCTTATCTCGAAAAATGGTGACTTCTAGAATCGAAGCCATCGATAAAAATTTGACATCACAATTAGAGTCAAAGATTGGCCAGTTTAAATTTTGCTCCATAGCTATGGATGAAAGCAATGATATAAATGATACTGCTCAATTAGTATTATTTATAAGAGGTGTTGATGAGAACTTTGAAATTACCGAGGAACTGGTGTGCATGCGTTCTTTAAAGGGAACTACAAAGGGATGTAATATTTTTCGTGAATTTCAGGAAGGGCTTTTAACTTTGAAAGTGCCTATAACAAATATATGTAATATTACGACCGATGGAGCACCAAATATGGCAGGAAAAAAATCTGGATTTATTGGACTCTTTAATCAAAACTATCCCGGGAACAATGCTGTTTTTCTACATTGTGTTATACATCAAGATGCTCTGTGTAAATCTGCATTGAATATGAAACCCGTGCTTGATGCAGTCGTGAAGCTTGTAAGTACTAATCGATCTCGTGGGCTTACTCACAGGCAATTTCGAGATTTTCTTCAGTCCGTGCAATCTGAATACTGTGATGTACTGTATTACACGAAAGTAAGGTGGCTTAGTGCAGGATGTGTTTTCGAGCGAGTTTGGCAGCTGAAAGACGACATTGTGTCGTTCTTCCATGAGAAACAGTGTTATGCGGAGTGCGAAATGTTAGAAGATACAGAATGACTTTCGGACTTTGCATTTTTCACAAATCTTCTTTGTCATATGAACAACTTGAATGTCAAGATGCAAGGGAAAAATCAATTTATCGACGATATCTGGGCCCATCTCAAAGCTTTTAAACTAAAACTTAATCTGTTTGCTGGACAGCTAGATAAGAACGACTTGTCTCATTTCTCGAGGTTAAATTCAATACCCTCAGCAAATGAAGAGAAGCTTAAGAATTATGAAGATGGCTTGAAAAAACTGCATTTTGAGTTCGAACGCAGATTTCAAGATTTCAGTGCCATTCAAACAGAATTGGATATTTTTACCATGCCTTTCAACGTAAATTGTGAAGCAGTGAGGTCAGATTTGCAGCTTGAATTAATTGAGTTGCAATCTAACAATCATCTCAAGCAGTCGTTTCTAAATATGCCAAAGTTAGAGTTTTACAAATCATTATCGAAAGTAAGTTTCCCAAATTTAATATCTCACGCCCAGAAAATCAGTGCTATGTTTTTTTCATCTTATATATGTGAACAAGTGTTTTCAACTATGAACCTTAGAAAGAATTATTTCAGAAGTAGACTGACAGATGAGCATTTAGCCTCGTTCCTTAGAATCAGTACATCTCACTTCGAACCTCAATATAAGGAACTTTTTAAAATGAAATCGCAATTTCATTCATCTCATTAACATATTTAAATTGTAATACTTGTATATTGTTTTTAAAATTTTAGAAACATTTATCTTGGCCCGCCAAGCTTTTTTCTTTCGATTTTTTGCCCGCGACCGAAAAAGTTTGCCCATCCCTGAAATAGGGCATCGCGTTTAAGGGGCCCCGCGCCAGAGTGCAAAGAAAGAATATATTCAAACTTATTCCAATTAAAAGCAGGTATCGTTTTGATTTCATAGTATTATCCTTAGGAACTTTTGAATTTGTTTTTAAATTTGCTTGCAAACCAATTATGTTAAAATTTTCTCTTACATCTGGCGGACACTGTTTCAGAAATCAACAGTTGTGGCCAACTTTCCCTAATGTAATAAAAAATAAAATAGCAATAGTAAGAGGTATTGAGTTGCTTATAAGGCATGCCACTTTTACATGGAAAGAAATAGCAAGGGATTGTCACTGTTTTGTAGAGAGGACTGGGTATTATCATCTCTTTTCCGTTAAACAGGGGCATTCAGCAAGTTTACTAAATCGCGACAGCTTTTGACTGTCCCAAAATATTGGCAGGTTTTGAAGACAGCCAGCTGAAGATCGTGAAGTGTAGAGAAACAGTAAGGTAGATTTTTTGCAAATTAAGAATACAATTATTCTCAGTCAACATAATTCTTCATTATGTTTTCTTTTAGATTATTTAGAGAGAAATCACCAATACTGCGCTTTCTTAACATCTTTAGAATTTAGCATTATTAAAAATCTTTTTTTAAATTTTTAACAATGAATATTATTAATTTATTTATCAAAATATATTGTTTATTTATTTATTTTGTATTATTTCTTAAAACTTAAATGTATCAGGTTGTCCAAAATTGTTTCCAATTGGGCCCCACATCTCCTAAAGCCGGCCCTGGCTTTCAGGTTAGAAAAATTAGCTTTTAAAGTAAATGAACTGGACTTTTTTGTATAGATCAGAGCTTTGAAATCTTAAAAATACCTTATCTATAGATTTTTTAAGAAAATATACTTATAAATACAATTGATCTGCTTTTGAATTGAACTTGAAAAATGGAAAAAATCTGCTCAGAGTGTTAAAGGAGTTGGATACTTTTTGTACTGAAAGTACATGTGGAAAGAAAACTTTATAGTTTTTCCTTGGGAATTTTATTAAAAATACAATTTTAAAATTGGGGAGAGGTCCCTATTACGAGCAAAATTTATGATGCATTTGGATTACCACTGAATCTATTTTAATGTTGAGCACAAAATCGAATAACTTTTGTTTTAAATCAATCTTCTGCCCAAACTTGGTAATAGAGATAAGATGAAATCTTGCCATTATTTATTCTAAAAAAAAATGAAACCTCTAATTAAATAGAACTGTAACTTTCCTAACAAGTTGTTTCTTTTTATCATATTTATAAGATGTTGTTTTTGAAGTAACTGTTGCATGTCATTATTGATAAAGATGGAACATGCATGTATAGTCAAATCTGTTTTATTGATTAACATCCACTTTCTGAAACTATAATAGCATTTTTTTCTGTTTTAGAGACTGAATACACTAACTTTTCCAATAGAGAGTGATATGGCCGAGTCAGTAAAAAGTGTTATAAATGGTAAGCAAAAAAGAAAAAATGTTTTAATGATTTTTTTTTTTTTTTAATTTAATGCTTGACACATTTTGCTTAGAAATGTTTCAAAATGATAAAAATAAAATGTTAATAGAGAGTTTAAAAAGTGCTTTGTCATTAACTGTTTGTAAAAACATCTTTAAAAGCAATGTTTTTATAAATGAAGTTATTAGTAATACAATGAAAGGTTCATTTCTTTTTCAATAATATTTCTTACATTTAGATTTGATTTTCTCGCTTTACTGTCACCTTCGAATACTACATGCAATATATGCATTGTTGTCTTCATAATTAAAAGTGAACATTAACTAAAATAAAGTTATTTTTCCTAATTAAAAATATTTATATTTTTATTTATTTATATTTTGGCAAAGGTTTTTGTAAGACTTTTCTAATATTTATGAAACTGAGCTATTACTTTGCCTGAAACTCATCATTCTGCACCAGCAAATGCCATTTAAGGTTGATATGAGTAGCTGTAGTAATATTCTTAAAACTGTTGGCTCACACTTTTGAGTCGTATGCTCGTGGAAAGGACCAACAGGTATAAAATACTGCTAGGTGATGATTTTTTTTGTTGTTAATTTTATTTAAATTAGCAATTTTTTTCTGATAAGAATTTGCAGCATATATTTGTTAATTTCAAAAATTACATTTAGCTAATGTCCATTTATGCATGTTTGAACATTTTATTATTCAGATATCTTAAAGTAATTTTTTAAAAATTCCTGCCGGCAAGCTTGATGATGAAGGTAGCTAGGGTCCGCTTTTGTCTAGAGATATAAAGAAAAAAATTTTCCCCTCCCTCCATCATTTCCAGCTCTAATTTCGTAAGGACTGGAGCTGTGAAGATGAAAGAAGCTGGAAGAGAATGCACCTAATAAGAGATTTCCAACGAGGTGCCGTATGCTTCAGTTAAAAATCAGGGGAAGTTAGGTGTTGAAAACTACTTTTTAACCCCTAAATTCTAAGAGATTGCAGCTATTTTCAATACAAAAGTTAGTTGTTATGATGAAGCAATAATTTGCCTAACTAGAATTTTTTTTCTTTCTTCAGTGGCAAGGGAGTTCTGGTGAAATTTTCATTTCCCCATAACCCCCTTACCATATAATCCCCACACACACACCATTTCTACCCCTTTTTTTACTGGATGGACAATGAATTTGGCTGAGACTGTCACCGTCTCTACAACATATCCTTGGTGGTTCAAATCCAATCAAAATTACTCTAGTTATTGTGTTCACAAGATAACATGAGCAAACCATGATATATATATATATCAACATGACAAACTAGTCCAAAGTCTAGCTAACCACTTTAATTGTTGAAATTCAAAAACTTGGTTTGCCTTTTTCAAATACAGTAGAACCCCGCTAATCCGAAATTCCGGTTAATCCGAATTGATTTTATTTTTGAAAATTATATGTAATTGAAAAGATTTAAATATGCATACTAAAAACAAAAAAAGTACTTTTTCGGCATGCATAATTTTGTACACATTGGAGAAAGTAATGCAATAATTCAAGGATAAGATCGCTTCATACAGGAGCACATCCATTATTCTGATGAAAAGGGGAGACATATTCTCTTTCTATTGCTTTTGAATTCAAGATATAGTAGTACTGAGTATTTTTAACTTACATTTTTTTTAGCACACAACTTTTTTCTTTTCTGTTTTTATCGGAATTTCGGGTAATCCAAATTTTTTGTAATCCGTAGTAATCGTAATTTGTAACAGGCACCGGTCCCAATTAGTTCGTATTAGCTGGGTTCTACTGTACTATTGGTTTTAATTCATATAAGGAATTCTCTAATTATAGTCTTAAATGTGACTATATCCCTAGGTTCATATTGGCATTTATTAGTATTTATAATTAATTTGGTTTTAAATTAGTTATAATATAGTTAAAATTGTAGTTTTTGCAAAAAAAATTACTAAATTGATTGTTGCTTTCCTTTTGAACATAATGTTTTGTCATTTCATATATTTTCATTATAATTAATATATATGTTCTTATTTAAACTTTTAAATGAGGCATGGCCTTTGGTTCTCAGGACCATGATTGGAGAAACTATGTGGTATTATGAGAAACATTGCAGTATGAAGCCTTCATATAAGGAATCTACCTAATAGATTCTGAGGAAATTTATAATAAACAAAATCTTACTTATTTTATCTGAAATTCTCATTATGATGTTTATTTCCATTACTAGAAGAAAAATTTATACATTCATCATTTTGTTAGAATTTCATTATTGTTTATTGAAACAAATAGTTGAATATAAAGAAAAAAATGGGTTTATTTTCAGTGTCGGTATTTCATACATCCCCAAAACAAATTCCCTTTTAATATATTATTTAGTCGTAGATGTATTTTGTGAATGTTTTATCCATTCATTAAATTAAGGATCAAAGTAAACTTAACTGTATTAACCCTTTGGGTAAATTTGACGAGTGAGACTCGTCATCTGCTTACTTGGGCGAAGTTACGGTGGACGAATCTGACTCGTCATCTGAATTTAAGAAGCAGGCGTTGATGTTTGTGGCAACCCTGCCAGTGGTACCTTTGCATTTACCGACATGTTTTGAAAAATACCACACGGTACAAAATTAGTAGACTTTAAGTTGGTTCTTGTTCTATATAAATATTTATATTTTGTTTCATTTAAATATTTATTTATATTTTTTAACTAAAATGCTGTTTCAAAAATATATTTATATCACCAATATAAGTATATTCCAAATAAAATGTATTACTTTTACATATTAATCCATACAGCGACAAATTAAATCCATCCCACGGGCATAAAAATCTTCAAATAATTCAGTACTCAAAGGGTTAAATTAGTTAACATGGATTATAACTATTTTTTAAAAAAATAAACTCATTTCTGTTGCATTTTTTTTTTTTTTTTAATTTTTGTAAATCATTTCTAGAAAGAAGAATGCATTTGATACAAGATAGCCTGAAAATGAGTTTGCAGAGACTGCAGTCTGCTGCTTTGAGGAACACAAGGCCAAATTCTAATGTTAAAGTTAAGAAAAAGAGCCGTGGGTATTTCATTCCTCAGGATCTAGAGGTACTATTATTTTAGTTTTTAAAAAAAAGATTTATATACTCTAAAAATAAACAAATTTTGAATTTATCTGTTTTATAAAAAATACAAAATATTTTATTTAAAATTATTTTTTGGTGGCGAAATCAATCACATTAATCATCCGAGTCTCAATAATAATCTGCATGATTAGAATTTTCTTTTATATGAAAAGTAGATTCTTATATTGTAGCAATGCTATTGTATAGCAATATACAGTAAAACACTGTTAATACATCTTTCAAGGAACTGACCTATAAATTAAGTTCTTAATCATTACAATGGTCAGAAATGAATCAGGACTGTGATGAAATGATGTATAAATCTAAATGATGTAAAAATGAGAAATATATAAATAGTGCTTTGCTATATATTTTATTATGTATATATATTTAGTAAAAGCATGTCTTGAACCTTTGCAGAGACAGAGAACTGCTGCAAGGAGAGCATATTTGGCATCTCTAGAAAAGACTGCTGTTCAACCAAAGGTTTTACCTCACTCTGCCAGGGGAAAAACTGATGCTAAAAAAGATGGCTTGAAACCCAAATCATTGAAAACTACTACAAAATCCAACTTGTTAGTGGTATATATGGTCATATATATATATTTTTATCATGTATAAATTATCTTGCTTCTAAGAACTTGTCAGTGTTTATTCAACTGTGTTGTTAAACTCCAATTTAATCTAGACATTTCATAGTAATTTCTACTGCTTTCATGTTTTCAACTGAGGAATAAGTATGCAATAGAGATAGAGTCAAATTTGCTCTATAAAATTATATGGGGAAGAACCTTTTCACCATAATTACTGACGAATATACAGTTGAACGTTGCAAATCCGGAATCGTCGGGACTTCGGCAATTCCGGATTTGGGATAATTTCGGATCTTAGATCATTTCAATATTAAGAAGTGTATTTAACATCAGAAAACACATAATTCAATATAAATTTTTTAAAAGCCTTATTTATTACTTGTTTTCTTTGATTTATAAATATAATTAATATTATTTCTTATTAATTTTAGCATTTTTACAAAACATTTCATTTAAAGTGAGTTGCTTCATTAGCTTTGGTTTTTGATTCAGTAACTTCTCTTTTATTATATGTATCGTCATTATGTCCGACTCCGAAATAAAGTCTCTACTCAAGTCCTTTTATTGCGGTGTTCAACACTTCCACTAAGCTGTCAATTGGCATTTTATCTTCCGCTTGTGTTTCTTCTTCGCTATCGGATACCAAAGTTTTGGAGTTCATCAACACCATACTGCATATTTCGGCATCAGTGAGTCGGGGCATTATCGTCACAATGCAGTACTTGCAGGCGTAATCTTCGGCAATTTCGTGTCCTAGAGAGGGGAAGGAGGGAGGTATTGTAACTCAACGATTCGTTACAATAGCCCCCCGGAATACCTTTGTCGTACATTTGGTTAAATCCTTTCCTTCCCCAGATGGTTACGACTGGTTTCTGCTGACTCTGGGTGCCGATTTGTTAGTTATCCGTGGGGATTTTTTCGGGCGGGCGGGCGTACGGAATGAAAAAGGTCCTGATTTGCGATGTTTGACTGTAATATTATTACCATTTTGATATATTTTCTGTAATTGTGAAGCTAAGTCATAATGTCAGAATGATCACTTTTCTTTTTGAAGCCTTTTTATTGAAATAATAAGTTGATTATTTTTGTAAATAAATTTGCAAAAATATTAGTTTGAAAGGTAAATTTTTAAGAATTAGCCAGTTTTTAACATATCTCAGTTTATAGCAAGATAGTCTCAAGAAGTCTTTATTAAGGTTATCTGACCATGTTCTGATTCTCTATTATTAGAAGGTAGATTCCTTTTCATTCATTGTGATGTATTTTATTTCTTACATAACTTAATGTTTAATTTTCTTTTAAAATTTGGTATCATTCAACTATACAGTTTTATTTTTCTTTGTAGGAGAAAGTTTAATAAGAGAGATAAAAAAGAAGAAGAGCCTACTTTAGTTGAATCTGACAAGTTAGCTGAAACAAAAGTAATTTCTTTCCCCTTACGTTTCTGCTCAATTTGGCATGATCTGACCACAGTTCAAAATTATGAGGTTCATCCAAAAATAGCTTTAAATTGGGACATTAATCTAATAATTCTACTCTATTTACTCAATTGGATTCAATATTTTTTGCAACATATATTCCTGTGAAATAACTGATTATGCAGTTTTTATCTGCATATGCTTTGTTTAATCCTACATAAAACCAGTTTTAAGGCTTTCTTTTACAACTTCACATATTCAGTACCTGAAAAAGTTTAGATTTGATCAAATGAGTTATATAAAATATTATTTTTCTTGATAAAAAAAGTTTCATTATCTTTCACCATCTGTCTGTTTTCCTTATTGTAAACTTTAAAATAATGACACTGATTCCTTTTTTTTTCCCCATTTGATAGTAAAATTCTGTTTCTATAATCTTTATTTTTAAGAAAATGAAATTTTCATTAGTGTCTGAATCGGGGACATATGCACTGTTTTCCAGTGTCTATTTGGGAGACTTCCAGTTAATCCATTTATTTAATACCTTTTTTTTATATATAGTCTAAGTATCAAAAACTTCTTTTCGATGTAGTGTGTATTTTGAAAATCTAATTTTTTACATATTTTTCTCCTTATTTTATAAAATAACTTATCGTTGTAAACCCATAATAGTAAATTCACTCATTTTATCATTACTGAGCAAAAAGATGAAGGCTGTTTGACTGAATTAGAAAAAATTTAATAGAATATTTTCTTCAAAAAACATTCTAATAAAATCTTCTGAAGAATAATTCTATAATATGTAATTAGTCTTCCTTATCAATAGACAGTTATCAAAATTGCCAAAAAATTGGTTTAACATATAAAAGGGGGGGGGTCAAAAGTCCTTAAAAAACTTTAAGAATAGGTCAGGGATTACTTCGACAAACCTTTTTACATATGAACAATGCAAACACAATGTTTTACCACTCAAAGGGTTGTTGGGATAGTGCAGTAATGAAAAGAATAGGCTACCAGACAATGTGACACAAGCAGAATGCTTTACAGTTTACAAAAAAACCAGGGACATTGGTTCCAATTTCACAAGCAGCTTGTTGTGACAAACTTCCTAGTTGTGATGTCATGGCACAGTAAAAACAAAACATTTTTAGCATCTGTATGCCTAAAATAAGTATTCAAAGGATGTGGGTCTCTGGTAATACAAGTTTCACAACATCTATGCATGGATGTCGGGCACTTTCAAAGATGTCAAATCACCTGTGGATCCATGAACAGATGCAATGACTTGGCTGTCGAGATCTTTGTTGGTACTAACAGTGTTTCTGTAAATCAGCTTCTCTGTGTATCCCAACTGGAAGTATTTGGAGAATCTTGGAGGCTACCACAGCCAGTTAATCTTGCTGAGTACGTTTGCACCATTTGATCAAATTGTGCTAATTTCCTGTTCTGCTGAAAACATGTTGCTTTGAATACTTGCTGGGACATCATGAAATAATTCTGAGAATGCTTATAAGAATATCCAGTATGTTCTCTTTTCAGGTTATGTTGACATAAAAGCATGGGATGGGCAAATAATTTCCCACAATGCCAGCTCATTCATAGTGGCCCCTTATAGCACACACACATGTTCTTCTGTAAAAATGACTCGTCTATGTATGCCTGACATACCTATAAATTTTGTCTTCAGACTTTTGACTTACCTCTCTATGTATTGTTATGAAGTTGTAAAGTTGTTTCCCTGACATGCTAATCTTGGCAACTTGATGGCCATTTTCACAACTTTGGTGACAAAAGGAATCTTCTAGAAAAGTCATAAAGTGCAGTCCTATCTCTACTAGGAGCGTGAAATCTTAAGAACCTTCTAGAGATTACTATCTGACATCTTTTCCTGTTGAAAAGGTATGAAAGCAAGCTCTCAAACCAAGAGTTAGTCGGGTGGAGTTTGGTCTGCAGTGAAGCCTGTGAACCGAGACATTGAGCGTTATTTAAAGTGCTGCGATTGAGATTTATCAGTGATCCGAGTTGTTAATTTATACAAGTGCTGTTTAGTTTTATTACCTCTGCTAAGTGTTGTGTTGAAATCTTCGTAAAATAAAAAGTCATTTATTTTTTTATCATCCTGCTTGTTAATCTGCATTCACGTACACCCACCAGACGATTTTTGAAACACTATAATCCCGCTGGAGGAGGTACCTCGAATTTGGGAATTGGAACTGCCGGTTAAGTAGACGTGCTCTCTCTTCCCTCGTGGGTACAATAATGGTGGTGTTGGGGCCCATTGCTGATGACACGCCGTACTCCTATAATAGGGGGGAGTCATTGCATGTGCTACTGGTTATGGGGGCTATTATGCATTCGGTATCAGAATCCATGTTAATTGTCAAAGTGGCCCGTCACTCAATATCACCTGTATGCTTAGGAAGGACAGGGTTTCTTGTTTGATTACCTCTCTATATAATATTAATCTGTCTTCCTTTGTTGTTTGTTTGCTAAAATAAACAGATGAATTCCGTATCATGAAATTTAGATTTTTAATGTTATGTTCATTTCTGTGTAGGATGAAAACATTGAAACGGCTATAGATGCAATAATGGATGATATATTGGGTGAAACAGTTTTAGTCATTAATAAAATCAAGCAATCAAAAAGTGAGAAATCTTCATCTGTGATACAAAATCAAGAGGTATGTGGAATGCATTAAGATACATTATATTAGAATGTGTGACAAGTTCCTTGGTAAAAATTTTAGGAATCTGTATTGTCAATTGTACTTTATTAAAGAAAAAGGTTATTGGAAAAATCTATTTTTGTACACTTTAAAAAATAAGTAGTTATATTGAATCTATTCCTGGTAGCTAATTTGTTGATAACTTTACAAAATTCATCTCCTTTTTACTCTCTGTGTAGGTCTACATGACACTATTTGAATTATTACTAATTTAAATTATTTCCAAAAATGGATACCTGTATTTTCTAAAAGTAGAAATATTTATATGGGTATTTGCATTTTCTAAAATGCTGAAAACCTAAAAAATTACTAATTCAGTTCAACTTAGGTTAAAAGAGTAGTGTAAAATATTTAATTTATGCAAGAATTTTCTTTATTTGTGGTATTGAACTTTCAATTATTAATGACATTTTTAATAATAATAATTTGTTTCATCTTTTAAGTTCTTTATCCACCTTTTCATTTTTAATTTATAACATATTCCATTGAAATATTTAATTTTGTTTATTGTTTCTCTTTTCTGTACATTTTGATTCATTTCTTATGTCATTTTCAATTATAAAAAGCTGTGAATTTTTATTAAATATTATCTTTTTTTTAGCAGGTTCCAGATAATGTATCTACAAAGAATCTGTCAATGGATTTAGATTCTAAAGAAACTGAAGCTGCAATGATTGAACAATTTCAGAATAAATTGACGATAATCAAGCAAAATTTGCACTGTGTCAGAAAAGGAACCGAGTCAAAGTATGAAGTGACACATGCTTATTTATCCCTTAAACACATCCTTATAATTTATTATGATTTTTTTTTTTTTTTTTTGCAATAATAAGGTTATTGACACGATGGTTGTAAAACAAAACAAAAAGTCATCGATCGTCCTCACTATCTACTAATTACCTCAGGCAAAAGTCAAGTTGTTTGGTTGTTGCTCATTGAGTCTTGTTTATTTCCGTTTGTAGATATTTGCTTTTATGTTTTGGGGTCCATATTCCATTATTTTGCTAAATGTTTCCAAGATAATAACAAAAATTGAATCAAAAATATTCATTACCACAAATTGTGAAATTAAGAAATATAAGTTTTGTACTTAAAATGTGTGATATCTATAGTCCATGACCAGGCAAGTTGTCAATATTGGAAAATCTTTGAGATCTATTGTCCTGAATATGATAGTAATTTTAAAAAGAATTTGATGTATTTGAATAAAATTTAGTTTTAAGAAGCAGTGGTTGATATTTTACACTAATGAAACTATATTTAAAAAGAAAGTTGCTTAGTTTTCTGGTGCTCTGTATAACCTTAAGCTTTGTAGAAATAGGTACTGTGTCATCCACAAGTGATTTGTAGCTTGGCTTGTAGTGTTCTTCATACTGGCAACTTGAGTTATATGTGATTACAGGCAATTCTTCAGAACAATGCTTTAATAATGGTTGCACAGAAAAATTCTTATTTCAAAATTAAACTACTGTAAGCAAATATTGTTTGGGTGCAATACCATTTTTCTTCTTGTGCTTCTGTATTAGCAATTGGCAGAATATTTTAAAAATAAAAACATTATTTATGTTAATTAAGGAGAATTTTTTAAACCTATAATTGATCGGTTCTTAGTATTATATAAAATTATTTCATTAAAAATATTTGATTTTTTTTTCTTATATATTTTAAAAAGTGGTGGTAAACTGGAACCTGTTGAAATCAAGAGTTTAACAACAGTGACCAAGAATGCAACAGAAAGTGAACAGTTTATTTATCCTACTGCTAGTAATAGTGTTCATCTTAAAGGTGTACCTGAAATCAAGAATACACTGCCTCCGAGAGATATCGGTATTGACCCTGTAAAGGCTCGACAAATTTTCAAATGCAGAAAAGAATATTGGAGCTATTTGGAAAGAATATCTCGCTCTAAAAAAGGAAATTTTGATCCTTGGGCATTATCAAATATGTAAGTTTATTGCTGTCTTTTCCCAAAAGTTCTTATTGAATTCATTACGTCATTGCCATTGCATTCTAAACTACTTGTATTTAAACAGTATGGTTTATTATTATGTGCTTTTTGTGAAATTACTAGTAAATTAATCCGTAATTTTAAGTTTTTCTTTCATTTGTTGTGTTTAAACCACTATTCTATTTATATCTAGATAATTTTTCTAGAAATTTAGAATAGGTAAGATAAAAGGTGATAAGGGCATACATTTTTCATTTTCACTCGTTTCTTTTATGCAAGAATCTGTTTTAAAAACTTTATTCAAGAACATATATTCCCAGTTTGAAGACACACACTTTGAATACATTCTAATGGGAAGATGAGAAGGAAATAGAACTAAAGTTTCATTCTAGAAATGTTTTAACAAAAAAGCATGGTCATATCCGAATTTTGAAATGAGAAGAAATAAATGTTTTGTGATTTATGGGAAAAACAATCTACTTTAGATAGCCTATCCAATCTATTTTTCTGTAAATATGGTCAAAACACCTCATATGAATGGATCAAAAATATTGCATCAATATAGAAAGAATTTACTACATTCTTATAAAAGAAAAGGTTATATTAGTTAATAAATTTTATAGTCTTATTAAAATAATTTTAAATCACCTTGTTAATTTTTTTCATATACCAACAAATAAGAATTTATTTTTATATCTTAAATTTTGGTTAGTAAAATATTGGTTATGAGCTTTTTATGTACATTCTGCCACTAAATTATCCAACCATTCATTAAAAGGACAGATTTTAAAAAGATTTGCAAATTGGCAGCAGTGTTTCTAATTACGACGAGGAGTTGCAGCATGATCTGTCAACAAGTTTGTTTGCTGCTGTTGGTTTTGTTAGTTGACCTCAAGTGTGTTTTACAATGAATAAAAAAATATGCCAAAGAGTTTGTCTCAAATTTTGTGTTGCCGCTGGAATTCAAGCATAAAAATGGTACAAAGCACATACCTTTGTTCCGATCCTTCGACTGAAGAAACATCAACGAAGGAAGGAAATATCAACATCGTGAAAGATATTGTGATGGAAAATCTTTATGCAATCTTAGGTCTCTTGATCTAGTTGCATCACAAAATTTTGTTTTATGATTTGGACATGAGACACGTTGCACAGTTTGTTGCAAAAGAACTGAATTTTCATCAGAAAGAGCATTGCAGATAGACTGCTGAAGACTTGCTTGAATGATCCAATACCGACCCTACATTCATGAAACACATCATAACTGGTGATGAGATGCGAGTTGGCCATGCAAACTAGCCAATTTTTAAGATAAAATGAAAAAAATACACAATTTCCGAGTAGATATAATTTTACATTTTTTAGACATTATTACCCTCCAATATCAGATAACTTTTTTTTTTTACTTTTCCTTTATAAAATCATAAGCCACTTTTAATAATTATTTATGTGCAAAATTACAAATAAGTCCAGGTACTTTTGTAACAAAGCATATTACTATTTACTTGGAATGCCTGCCAAATTTTATGGAATAATTCAGAATATAGTCAGGTGGCAGTAGATTTCCAAAAAAAGTAACATCTTTCATCAGATGTTGATGGCAACAAAAAATACTTTTTTTATCTCTATTGACACCATCAACCTCACTCCAGTTTTCATATAAATAAATAAAAGACCATTAAAATAACTAAAGGAATATATATGATTGATTATGATCATTTGAATACAGTCATATTTTGTTGTATTGCAATATGTTACAGATGCTAAAAATGGATATAATTTCTCCAAATGTCTTCATATTTTAAAAGTTTTTCCATTTTATTGTAAATTAAAAAATTTAGCATTAAAGTAAATTATACAGATTATTTGATGCTGAATTACTGAAAAAATGAAAAATATTTTTTTTAAACTAAATCTTTATTGTTTAGAAATTTAATAACTGAGAAACATTTAATAATGTTATAGATCATAGAAACAAATCAAGTTGACTGTTTGTAAGTTTATCGTCGTATTGTATAATCTGCTCACATTTCTATACAGAATTTTAGGAGCTTTATTTTAATCCTTGACTCTCTAAATAAGACCCTCATTTAATACACAAGATAGTGCATAACTCGGCATTTGTAACAGGTTTAAGAAATCACCAAGATTTTAGCACAGGGAAAATCCACATGCTAGACAGTGGGTATTGATGTAACCAAAAGTTAAACAATCTGAACTTTTTAGTAAACTTAATGACTGATTTAACAGAACAAGATCACAGCATTCTCATAAAAAAAATTTACAATTTTGAAGTGACACATCCTCAGTTTCTTACTGCCATGTGCTTTATCAATTATGTCTAAAAATTAGTTTATAGAATGTGCATGAGCATTATTACTATTTAAGCCATAATAATGATGGAATACTTCCTGCTGCTTATGTGAATTCCAAAAAAAAAAAATCCATGTCCGAATTATGCTGACTAGTTTAAGATTTAAGGAAATACCAATCTTCAGAAAATTCTGGCACTTTATTCAGTTATATTCTACATTTCTCAATTTCACAGAAAAATTAGCTATATTTGGATCATTGTGAAATTATATTATTGAATGGACTGATAATATCTCAAAATATTTTTTTCTAAAAGCTAAATAATTGTGCTTAAATCAAACAATTTAACTCGACTGGTTTCATGTTTGTGGAGATAGAATTTTGTAATCAATTTTTCAATTACTTGATGTGCTTAAACTTTTGAAACTTTGTTTCTCCATGACCATATACTATTTAAATATTTCTGGAACTAATTATCAATTAATTATATTTTGGTTACATACAGATAGCCAATGAATTTGAGAAAAAAAGTTGATTTCAAGATTCCATATTATTTATTATAATAGAAGACTTTGCAAAGATTAAATTAAAAAACTTAATTAAAAACTTATTTCTACTTTTTAGTATACTAATAAAAGTGTTTTTAAAAACTTTATATTATAAATTTTTATTTCAATAATTATATAAAACGAAGCATTATTTGAACCCATATTTTCTTTAATTAGGGTTGCAGAATCCTTATTAGATGACTGCATACAAGAAATTGCAGAAGAATTACAGGATGTACCAGCTTCATTAATTGCAGATTTATATGATCAAGAATTTTTTGAGTCTATTTAATAAGCAGTTTTTAAATGACAACATTGTCACTGTTAAGAACTTGCAATTTTTATTCTATTTTATCTGTGATGCACTCATAAAAAAATATCAAGTTTTGAGATCTTATATTTTTGCCATTGTATTTTTAAAGTTTTAAATAAAAAGCAAGCAATTTTCTGTACCTATATGAGTTCTTAAATTAAATCACTACACAATAAAAACAGATATTCTAACATAAACAATTTTATTTTCCAAATATTTAATATAGAAAAAAATGAGAATAAATCACTAAATCAGACATTATAAAATCACTGTTCCTTCTACATTTGTATAATATATATCTTCAAGAAAACATAAATTAACATATAATTGCTATACAAAATGCTTGTTTAAATCTAGGCAGTAAAAATTCACACAACTTCCAGCTTAAAAATATTATCGCAACTAATGTTTGGACGGATGCAAAAAAGTAAATTTTAAAAAGCACTAATAAAATTGAATTTTTCATTCTCATTGAAAACATTATTTAACCGGAAATTATTTGAATACATTTTTACCTTTTAGTATAGTAAAGTCTCAGTTATCCAACAATTAACAGGGGTCGTATAAACAGAAAAGGAAAAGAGGGAACACTTTTTATGTAAATACCCTTGTGCTCATGTATTAACATCTTTCATGATATTTTGTATATCATGATAAAAAAAGTTATATTATGAAGTTATATATTAAATTAATAATTTCGACTTATCTTAAGAAAAGTAAAACGGAACTGAAATTATCTAAAAAGGCCAAAGTTGGTTGTTTTTTTAAGTTTGTGTTTGCAATCAACAATTTCTAGCTGCTAAATCACACTATGTCATGAAAAGCATAACATTTGTACTTTAGATTCCCTCTTGTCCCTAATGTATTTCAAGTTTGCTTTACTAGAATTTTTAATTCATCCTTATGAGTCATTTTAACATCACTTGGCCGTTCTTCAGGCTAGTTCCTATCCACTGAAACAACTCTTTTCCTTTTAGTTGCCATAATAAAATAGTCATATAGAAAAACACGAATGAAACTGATTAATTTAAGTCCAAAAGATTTATATTGAGGTTTACTACCACAACTACTTAAAAGGCTTGGAACCTCCATCAAGGCTAGCTGTGCAGTCATTTGGATTTTATTTAGCCATCTGACCTTGAAGTTCTATAAAAAGTGAAACTAACACTAGTAGTAACTAACAATAGTAAAAATTACAGAATACCTTTTCTCAAATTATAACTTTTAATTCATTCAGAACCAATGCTGGATAACAAGACTACTGTGTAATGGAAAATTTCTCTTTCGCTTCATTATATATCATTTCTTTTCTTAAATAATTCTATTTCCACTAGTTAACTTCATTAACTGGGAAAATATCCAGCATTAAAAAAATAGGCATTATACAAAAAGTAAAAAATTATACAGACCAACAATTATCAAAGTAATTTTTTCTATTAGCTGTATAAAATGATATAGTTTACAATAATCTATTGGCAAAAAATATACATAGAAAGTACTAAACAAATAAAGCATACAAAAATTTTACAAAACAATCATAACTTTAAAACAATCAATATTCTACAAACACATTAAATTAGGCAAGTCAGAATATCATAAGTAATGAAAATTATCATTTCAATAAGTGAAATTTACACCATAACATGTAAAATATTTTTAAAATAGATGGATTAAGAGTGCAGCACTGAAACATACACATTTGACCCATAACTTTTCAACACACAAAATATTTTATATGAATTAAAGGATTTGTTTTTGACATAACAGTTTAAATTAAAAGTATAAAAAGGGGGGGAAGCCAGAGTTTTATAACATTAGTTCAAATACTGCTAAATACATTTATAAAAATATTATCCAATAATACATTTCCTAAACAAATATGTAATCTTAGTATGCAATAAATATATAATTCATGCATTATGAAATATCACATTTATATCTTAATTAAGCAGATCTTTTAAGTACCTTTTCAAATTGTGAAATTTTTTACATTACAGTAATTAATTTCATGGGGGGAAATTTATCAAATTAAATACATTTTATTTATTTGGAAAAGCTGTCAAACTTTATTGATGGCAAAATTCTTTTACCAACATGAAGTCAATTTCCCTTCCCTTAACTTTATTTCTAAAACTAGTATCTAAAGAGTTGCAGGCATTTATTTCTATTAGGACTACATATTTATTGCACTCCAATATAAATAAACTACAAAAGGTTATAATACTTAATGAATAAATATATTTTCTTAAGACTATTTTTAGATCCAAGCAAATCGAAAAATCTTAGAAATATTTTTAAAAGATTAATATATAACTTATTTGTTCTCACTTCCTCATGATAGTTACACTCATAAGGTTGGCAAATTATAAAATTACAAATCCTAAGGCATCAGGATGTTTATTACTGAAATTAATAAGTATGTGAAAGAATTTGTATATATTATATAAATAATATAAGATATTTATATGTCCTATAAAATTATATTTGGCCTTTACATCAAATTCAAAGATATATATTAGTTAAAATCTGTTGACCTTTTATCCATCAAATGTTTCAACATGATAAAAATTCCTTAGACATATCTAAATTATAGATGATAGTATAATTTTATGTCAGGCCTTCTAATAATCATAATCTTTCATGTCTCGATATTACAATGCAGCTTTCATATGACATCATTCTAATAACTTCAAATTAATAAATAAATGTTGTCAGCTCTGCAGTATTTTATCATGATAAAAAATACATAAAAATATTTTAATTATAAATTTGATAACATGAGTTTATATCAGGGGTCCTTAATGACACGAACCCCAATCATAATCAAAATATTCTGGTCCAAGTAATTACAATCCCAGTTTACATATGACATCATAATAAATAAGTATCATCAGCATTGTATCATCAATGTTGCTTTGAGTTACCAATACATATTAACTAATTGTGGGTGGTGTTTTTGTAACAATAGCTAGCAGGTACCCACTCTTAGTCTTATTCTTAGACTCTCTCTCATACTCTTTTTTAATTTCATGAAAGATGACAATATTTGACCTCTATTTTAGCTTTGTAAGCTGTAATTTCAGAATATATTTTGAATACTTCTTAGCCAATCAATATATTTGTAGAGTTCACCAACAGTTTTAAATAAACTATATTCTTATGTATATAAATGACTTTTTTTTTTGGACTATATTTCATATTTATATCACTTAAACTGCTTGTTGTGATTCTACCTGGAAGCATGAGAATATTGATAAAATCCTTCTTGTTTCAGAATCTTCAACATTTATAAACAAAAATATTTTTGAAAAAACATCTCAACTTAAGATTTCATTAAAACCTGCTAAATAGATATTTTAATTGAAGTTCTTTTTAAGTTACTATTTCATTGTTTTATATTTTTCAACAAAGGAGTCGAGACAAAAACTCTTTTGAGAGAAGTAAAGCCTTAAATTTTATTACACTCGAAAAGGGGTCAGTAGTAAAAAAAATTTAAGTCCTACTTCATATAATACTTTTACGCAAACAGAAACATGAAAAACAACTACATTGTTTTTAACTCAATAATAACCAAATCAGAAAATTAGTATACATCTTAACAAACATACATTTCTAACATTCTCATAAAAATTTAGTTTAAAAAATCTAACTGTATAAAAATAAGCTCAGTTAAAACCGAATATCGGGAAATAAATTGTTACTTCATAAAGTACATTTGAGTTTCAAGGAACTGGAATGTCTGATGATTCGTCATCCCATTCACCAGGCGGTAGAAGAGCGACCATCTCAGCGTCAGTTTTTGGTCTTTTCTTTTTTTGAAAAATCTGTTTCAATGATTTAAATCTGTGTTCCATCACATCTGAAAGAAAAAATGACATTTTTCTCTCAAAAATTAATGTTGGTAATGCATCATTTATAATTTATTTATCAATCGAAAGGAGAAACATTCATATTAACACAAAGACAAACAGAAAATTTTAAATAGAGTAGGATTTTTTTTTTATTTTAAACCATCAATGCCAAAATTAATTTAAAGCATAGATCTCAATGAATTTCTATTAAATTATGTTTTAAATCCCGAGATTAAGTAAGTGAAGTAAAATTAAATTTGGAGAAAAAAAATTCTTTCGGATTTTTTTTTTTTTTTTTAGATTTTTTTTTTTTTAAATCGAAAAAATTATTTTTAAAACTTTTTTACATAAAGATTTTTAAAATATAGCCAAATATTAAAAAAATAAAAATCACTTTCTAATTCCTTGCATTACCTCAAAAATAAGAAAAAATAAAAAAAATTTCAAAATGACAACATTTTGACTTCAAAATCTGGCTAGCTGGAGGTATATGCCTGTTGAAAATTGTTTAGGAATTTGGTAATACCTATTGACTTCATAGAGAAAGAGAAAAAAAAAAGGAAACAATGAAATGCATTCAGTTTAACCATGGAAGTGAAATGTAACTGTCCTATAAATAGGAAGCTAGGTGCTAACGGGTTAATGCAATTTTAACATTTTGTTTGAAGCAAAAACCATGCATTGTTATAAATTATTAGATGATAGCTGGAATAACTTGCAATACTTTTCACCTGCCAGAGTTTCAATGAATCATTCCAAGGTTTAAATGCATT
Source organism: Araneus ventricosus (assembly GCA_013235015.1). Lineage (NCBI taxonomy): Eukaryota > Metazoa > Arthropoda > Arachnida > Araneae > Araneidae > Araneus > Araneus ventricosus. Next base: position 28,382 of record BGPR01010140.1, read on the forward strand.
TAATTCTTTTAATATTTATCATACTCTAGCCACAGAAACAAATATAGTAAAGGAAATTAATTAGATATTTCACATAAAACAATAAAATAATCCACAACAGGTTAATTGTAAATAATACATTGAAAGAATCTTTCGAAATTTCTTTAAATTTATTAATAATTTTTTATAGAAAAAATTACTAAAATTTAATTTTTAATCATAATTTGAAATTCCAATTTGCATAAAAGTAATAATAATAGGCAAAGGTAATATACTTTATAATCGGGTTTGCATTTTGAAAAAGAATATTTCAGTAATTCCAACTAATCATGTTCTTTTTTTAGAAGAAAACCTGGCCTAATAAATTTTATAGAGAAGCAGTTACAATAGATACAAGTTGATTTATTGCCCTCAGCCAGAAGAGAATCCAGGGGGCTATTGGGCTGCAGTCCCCCCCCCCCCAGGGGGAAGCCAAAATTCTGGGTTTTATTTAAAATCGCTACAAGTGTTTGTTCTTAATTTTCATTTTTTAAAAAACAATAATAATAAAGTCGTGACAACATTGCTTTCTGGCTTGACAGACTCGAAAGTTTTCCTACTTTTGTAGTCATTCCACTTGTAGTTTGACGCAGTCAAAAACACTTTTTGGCCAGTTATTTCATTGTAATTTTTATTAAATTATCGAAAGTATTGTAGTGTTCTTTATGATTCTTATTGTCAAGTGAGGCAAGTCTGTAAAGTTAAAGTGTTTTGGTTTACATAAGCCATGAGGTTTGACATTCGTCACTATGATACAAAATTTTTATGGCCTCAGCCCTCCCCAGACCCGAATCCTGGATTCGCCATTGCCCTCAGCTAAATAGAATGAATGTTATGTTCAAACAAAGCTTGGTAGATTTGAAAGGATTTATATTGGGTGTTTTATGATCACCAAAAATAATTAGTGATTTTCGTTTTCCCTTTAAAAGTACAAGTAATACCAGAGGTAATTTATCTTTACCTGAAAGTAAAATGCATTAACAACTAGACATACCTAAAGTTGCTAATGGAAATAGCTTTGTGCCCACAAAGGGCAAAAGAATTTGGCAACAGCAATAAAGCTGTCCTTCAAAGAGATGGAAAACAAATAATCATATTCTTCAAAGATAGGTATGCTACACACTTATAGTCAGTTTAGATTCAATTATATTTACATCCACTTTTAAAGCATCATGTGGGCTATTTTGGGGCGGATCTTGTAGTCTATAGTCGGATGAGATCTGAGCTGGCACCTCTCTCTCTAAATTTCTACACCACACCAGCCTTAAAATCGGTAACAACTTAAATTGATAGTAGAGGAAAAGTTACGCTACATATCATTACAACCAATTCAATAGTCTAAACAATGATTCAAATGTATTTCAAAGTAATTAATATACTTGATTATTATTATTATATTTTAACAGTATTTTGATTTTATTAGTATTATATTTAAACACTATTATTTGTTAAGTGTAATAAAAATCTATGGTTGGTATCTACAAGTTGGAACACACGCGATTTCAGCGCCAATATGGTTACCTGAGGAATCGAGCGGATTAGTTCCATTGGCAACCCATCGGCTAGATTGCTTACGTCATGGCAAGCATTTTGCATGATTTGAGTTGTTTACATACTACGCGGATTTTTAAATAACTTAAATTATTTATTAAATAATAAAATGTATTTTAATTAGTATGATTTCAATTAGTAAATAAATGACAAATAGAACTTAGGTTTATTTAGTGATGATATATTTTTCCGATCACATAATTGAGAGATTTTTTCTTTGTCTTGTAATAAAAATCGTTTGCATGGAATTTTTGAAGTTGTACTTGTTTTGAACGCTACTAAGGGCAAATGTTCTGCTGCTAAATTAGAGTAATTAAAAGAAGCTGATTCCGTACATTCACTAAGCTAGCGAAGCTACTAGGATCCCACTTTGCTGAAAGCGAAGCCGCTGAAGTTTTTTTAAGTTAAAAAATTTTGCCCGGTGCCTACTTCAGATACCGCAGGCATCGCGAGCGCTATTTTTTCTGCTTCATTAGAATAATTAAAAGTAACAGATTCCGTACATTCAATGAGCTAGGAAAGCTAGTAGTTTTGTTGAAATTCTACATTTTAAACGGGAGATAGTGCAACGACAAACCATAAACGCAATGGGTTCGAAAAAAGATTAACTTTTAACTGTGACCGATGCACGTTTGTTTACCATCTTGCGTTGGCGTCTTGGCGCGATGGCGCCGTTTTACGAAGAGTGTGTTCCAACTTGTAGATTTCAACCAAATCTATATCTAAGATGAAAATTGTTTAATTTCTTGGAGAACATTTTTGTAGGCATTAGACACAAGACAACACATATTATGCCATTCACTGGTAAAGTGATCACTTGGAGGTTTCTATGTATGGACAACTTGAGTAGTCAGAGACAGTTGTACCTTAATCAGACAGTTCAATTACCACAGCAAACTATAATGGGGAGGGAGATCTGCTAGGATTCAGAGGGATAAACAGAATTTAATAGAAAAAATAAAGTAATACTACAATTACTTCTTAATGTAACAATATTTTTTTATTTTCAGCTACTTAATACCAAAACCATGCTTTCTTCATCCCCTTAAGTCAGTTGCAGTAGTAAAATTTGAAGAATTTTCAAGTAAATATACATTTTTCCAGATCCTCACAGTATCTGAAATCCATCTCCATGTTGTTTTCGCTTATTGATATTGGATATTTCAATTTGGAATTACAGAAGAAATAATAAGAAAGTTTCAAATTATTATCAGCTTTCCATGGAGCGGGATAAGACGAAATCCCTTTTTGTCTTCAATCAATTTCTAGACAATCCCCTACATGCCCTCGTGACAAAATCTTCGCCATGCGTCCGCGATTCTCCACAGCTGATTGTGAACCATTGTATTCAAATTAACTTCAAGTGTTTCTCATTTTGTTTTCCGGATAAATTAAGAGATAAAGCAGCTTTTATCGAGCATATGTCTCAAAGTTTCTACTTCTATTCAACTCATTTTGTAAATCTTGCCAGTAGTGTATTTTAAAATGCTTTCATTAAATTAGTTTAATTAAGGTTATTGAATGATGCATATCAGCTAATGAGAACATGGAATCTACTTGAAAAGAAAGCTTACAGGATTACTGTAGCTCATGCACATAATGTTAGAATAAACATAGCACAACAGCTGCAGAATAAGTTTTTATAATGTATACCATGCACAAAGCATTTGCGTCCCCCCCCCCTCCCTCCAAGACTATTTATATTTATGAAAATAGAATAGAAAAGACATTAGAAGCTCTTGAAACAGAAAGAATAAGCAGATAACAACTTGGAACTATTAGGAAGACATTTTTGTGGTGAAACAGAAGTAATAAACCATTTACCTCTAAAAAGAACTCGTTCATTGAAATTAGGTAAAGGCACACCCTGTGATTCGGGACCTCGATAATCCTTCCACATTCGCGACTGAGCAACAGCAACAAGCAACAGTACACATATAAAAGTCAAGGTGATCGTAGCCCATACAGCATCTTTGGATCTGGTTATCGTCCTATGTATTTTCAACAAAAAATGAGGTGCTGGAGTTTTTTCTGTTTGCCGTTCTACTAAAGATAATCCTTGTGCTGCAGTAGAAATTTCAATCGATGATTTTTGTTCAGATGATGTTACATTTTGAATCAGTTCTGTCACATTGTTTATAGCAGTATTTACATGTATCACAGAGTTATTTAAATGTGCTACTGTTCCTGATATGGAACAGATTATGATACAAAAAGCTTTATACATTTGAGATATTAAATTGGTAGCATTGCTATAAAAGCAAAGACATTTCTAAAGTTTCTAAGTGAAAGCAACCAATGAAATCCATTTCAATAATTATTCCAAAACAACAGACACGTCTACATCACGATGATCTACTTTCACTTTTTTAATGTTTACATTCATACTGTACAGTTTAAAGCCAGGAGTTTTTTCCGCCGTACTCCAATAGGAAGCAACTTATCTGAAGACAGAAGGTGCAAGGTATGCTTCTGATTGGTTCAAACATGTGATGTCACTTGTGAGTAGACTAGCAAGATAAACGCACAAAATCCTTTTTTTTTATTACAAGCTTTTATTCAACTTCAGTGACTTGTCCACAAATCTTGAGATCGATTTCTTTACCCACTTCCAATCCAGCTACAACTTTGAAATTTAGCACAGTGGTGGGTTTCCGGAGACAATACAATATTATGCAAAAAAATTTGCGATCTATACCTATTTTAAACCTAACAAAACTAGATTAAAATTTTAGACTTATATTTGGACGATAAAGTTTGGAAGGTGGTAACCTCACGTTACATAGGGTTGTAACAACACCACTCGGCCTGGGAATCATCCCCATTTCGGAGCGGCTTGAGGGTCAAAGGACAAATCGGAGAGGTGAGTGTTGTTTCATCTCTCGGTCTGTGTTGCACATTTTTCAAATTCGAGATAATGTAATCGCAATCGCGTTGCGTAAGATATATATATATATATATATATATATATATGGCGCGTATTGAAATGAAACCTTCGATAGAAGACGATTCGGAGGTGACGATTGAAACGGTTACCCAGCTTGAGCGGCGGCTAGAAAAAGTAAGGAAAAAATACTGAATATTACGGATTTATATTTCAGAAAGTTAATGTCATTAAATCATTTTAAAAAATATAATTGTACATATGTATATAATAATTTTAATATGTGTTTTATATTGGAGAATTCGGTAGTTGAATTTGGTTTACTATGCCTAATCAAGATAGCACACACACTTGCAGCAAGTGTGATTTTCCTTGATATTAGCTTGTCATGACAAACATGATGCAGCAACTTTTCAGCAAACTTTCTGCAAAGTAACAAAGCATAATCCACCAACCTACTTGCAAAACAAGTTTTCTGTGAAGTTGTTTATGACAAACTTCACACTACAATTGCAAAACAAGTTTGCTGCAAAGTTGATACATCACCAGTGGCGGATTGGCCCTTAAACAGAAGACAATTTGGGCCCCCAGAAAGAGAAAAAGGGAGAGAAAAAAAGATCTCTTTCTCTATAGTAAGCTTTTCTAAAGCAATGAAATAAAATAGCCCTGTACCCAAGGCCCATGTTTTGGGGATTTATTGCCATCGTAATTCGAACAGCGGGTGGTCGAGTACCGACCCAAGACGCATACGCAATTACAACTGCCCGTAGAAACTGTACTGAGGTCTCTGTCCTGTCCACTTCCTTTGACCTTCCGATCATTTACAGATGTTTCTCCAGAATGTTGCAGCCATCGCACGAACCCTCGGGCTATTGGAACAGGGTGCAAAGTCGAACCGCAATACTCTTTAAGATTTTTTTGTTGGTTTCGGAAGCCCCCGGAAAGACGGAAGGAATTGCATCCCTTTGTGCAGAAAGGGTGCGGTTCTTGTCAGATATGGCTATAAGAGGTGCTTTTTTTTCTTTTTTGTAGTTTAATTTTACTGTCATAAATCTTACAAACAAGGGAACTCGCCTGTAAGAAAAAGTTTTCTTGGCTAAAACTGTGACTAGGATACTAAATGGCATCTATGAAAAGACGACACTCACGAATTTATGTATGCGTTTGGGGGGGGAGTTTGCGTTTAGGAGAGTAAAGGGGTTTCGTTTAAAGGCGGCCTCAGTCTTATTGGTCAGCCTTTCATGGAAAATAATTGGTGAGAAATGTGTTATTTCTGTTTTTAGTCGTAAGAGAGTAAAGACACACACATATGTAACGTATCTTGTGAAAGGAAAGAAAAAAAGAGGTAAGCTGAAACTATTATTTCTCTATTTTTACATTGCTTTTGTAGTATTAAACACTAGCCGCATTCGGCTACCAACCGACTCGTCCATCTTATTAATTGTCTTAATTTGATTATATTAAGAAACTTTAAATTCGCCAACTTATTTAATTTTTGTTAAGTTAAAAGTATCAATTGCTACAAGACTGAAAAAGAAATTAGTTGTGCAAAGAAAAAAACAGTAGATAGGAAATGTATTAGCATTTGAGATAAATTTTGATGCAGTATGTTTTTGTGTCTCATGAAACCAATGACATAAGTCTTTACATTCCACTGTTAAAAAAGTCTAAAAAACACGAGAATCAATGAAGATTATTTTTTGAAACGTTGCTTTAGAAACTCACCTTTAGAGTTCTTTAATTTATAAACACATTTATCAGAAGATAGTGGATTTAAACCAAAAGATTTAAGTTTTTCATCTAACTTACAGAACCACTGCCTACCAGCCTGTTTTAGGCCATAGAGAGATCTTTGCAGTTTATACACATAATCGGGATATTTCTGGTCGATGAAATGATCAACCTGTTCCATAAAAATTTCTTCATCAAGATCACCGTTGACATAAGCCATGATAAAATCTAGTTGAAAAGTTTCTAGATTATTTTCTGCACAGTAGGCCATTACAGTTCTGATAAAAACCAGGTCTGGCGATAGGAGCAAAAGTTTCTTGATAGTCGACGTCAGGTATTTGCGCGAATCCTTTTGCAACAAGACGAGCTTTTCGTAAAGCAATGGAACCGTCTGCGTTGTATTTTGTATGCAGTACCCATTTTGATCCGATAATGTTTTTACCTTTAGGTCGTTTTACTAGCCTCCAGGCTTGATTCTTTAAGAGCGCATTGTACTCTGTCTGTATGGCTTCAAGCCATTCTTCAGAATTCGGTCCATTTAAAGCTTCTTTTAAGGATGGAGTGTCGTCTTCTAAAGCGATTTGAGCTCCTCAATTTTCTCCTTGATATTATACTGCTTTCTCGGCCGGCCAGGTTTCCCTGTAAAAATTTTGGTCGGTCTGCCACGTGCTCTTCGAGCGTCAACATTGATTGTGCAATCTCCATCAATATCAGAATCCTTCGATTCTTTTGGCGAGCTTCCAACTCCAATGTAGGGGTAATCTGTTATCTGATCATTCGAAGGTGGGTGTGTTTCTTTCTGCGTCTCTGATTGGATGGTTCCTTTTGAGTCGCTATCCATGATGTCAGAGCTAAGAATTTTATCCTTTTGCGGTAAGTGTTCTTTTTCTTTCGGTATGATTTCCGGAAAAATCATTCTTCGTAGTTTGCTCGTGTTTTCAAATTCGTTTATGAATTTTACGTCTCTGCTAGTGATTACTTTATTCGCCTGAGAATCAAACAGTCTGTAAACTCTGCTTTCGTCTGAATAGACTATGAAAATACATTCGGTTGATCTAGCATCAAATTTGCCCTTTTGAGGTTGCTTATTTAAAGCAAATGCTTTTTGGCCAAACGTTTGGAAATGTTTCACAGTTGGCTTTCTGCCAAATAATTTTTGGAACGGGGTTTGGTTTTCATCTTGTAATCCGCGAGTAGGACAGCGATTTCTTATATACACAGCACAATTTATTGCTTCTGCCCAGAATTTCATTGGGAGTCCAGATTGAAGGAGTAGGCATCTGGCCATACTGACCAAAGTTCGGTTTTCACGTTCAGCGATGCCGTTCATTTGTGGGATATACGCACATGTGCGTTCTCTTTTAATTCCATTTTTGACTAAATAATGGTCGAAATTTCGTCCGACATACTCAAGCCCTTGGTCAGTTCGGAGTGTCTTTATTTTGCAGTTCAGCTTGTTTCGATGTAAACTTTGAATTCAAGAAATGCAGACTTTACTTCATCTTTTGATCTAAGGAAATAGACATGTACAAATCGGGAACAATCATCAATAAAAGTTGCAAAATAAAATTATTTTTCTATTGACTCAACACGCATAGGTCCACATAAATCAGAATGTATTACACTTAATAATTGCGAACTCTTTTGAAAATGGAGTAGCAATTTGTTTACCTTGGATGCAAACTTTGCAGTCCGTCAAAGTGTCATTTGGTTTAAAGTTCATCCCATACACCATGTTCTGCGCTTGCAATTTCTTCAGATCTTTTTCATTCAGGTGAACGAATTTTTGGTGCCATTGTTCAATTTCTTTCACAATTGAAACGGATTCCACCATTGCAGTGACGTAATAAAGACCTTTTTCGCGTTTAGCGATGAGCACAGTTTCATTTTTAGAATTAATCACACTAGCATGGTTTCGTTGGAATTTTACAATGAAGTTGTTAGCAGTAACCTTGAAAATTGAAATTAAATTATTCTTTAAGTCAGGAATATATAACACATTTTGAAGAGTAATTCCTTTTGTTTGATTTCCGACAAGAACATCGAATGTCACAGTTCCTTTGGCGATAGCTTTTACCGTTTTGTCTACGGCTAATTTTACGTATGTATCGTCTATAGGATTTATTTCTGTAAACAAATGTTCGTTGAAACACATATGGCTTGTTGCACCGCTATCAAGGCAGAAAATATTTCTTTGGGAGTCAACACAGCTTAATGCAGTATTCAATATTACCTTTTGTTTTGTTTCGTTGGTTTCCGCTAGCATTGCACTGTTGTTTTTGAATGGTTTATTATTATTCGGCATCAAAATTTTATTTTCTTGCTTCTTCCGGCATATGTTTGCTTTGTGTCCGAAGATTCCGCAGTAGTTACATTTTAACTTGAATTTTTGATTGTTTTTTCTGTTTCATTTTCCTTCGGCGTCGTGTTGGCGACTTTCGGTTTGCCTGTAACGTTCGTACTTCTTTTTCTCGGTGTAGAGAGCTCGTTGTGAATCATGGAAGATCGGAATTTCTTTATTTTTTCTTGCGTTTGCCTCTTCAATTAGTTTGATTTTCAGCGTTTCGGGAGTAGGGATGCATAATCCACGATATTTTTAATAACAAATATTTTTGCTATTGTTATTTTTAAATATCTGTTTTAGATAAGTGTGATTCCAATCACTCTTTTAATTTTCAAATTCTTATTAAATGTATGTAAAGTGTTTTTAAAAAAATTAAATAAATTTTTCATTTGTTTTAATTAGACTTTCTGCAAATTTTTGTGTTTTTAGTTCTATATACTGTCAACAGATGGCTCCTGTAGCGGAAAGTACTTAAAAAAATTTCTGATCAATTAAGTCTACCATAAATCCCATCCATAGCGGAAGCCAACTTCAACACAGTTCACTATTCAGAATTCCCTTTGCAGTGAATCACAAATCCGATTATTTTCCATTCCAATCACAGTTAACTAAGCTTCCCTGTGAATACTTGTTTCCAACGATTATTGCGACTTTCTATCGTTATACAAGAGCTGTAATCGATAAGAGCTGTAATCATTCGAAAACGCATATCACCAGTGGCGGACTGGGTCTGAAAATAGCGACTGCCAGCAGTCAATGGGGGCCCACTCATATCAAAAATGATATTTTTTCTCTATATATATTTTAAAATTTTGTTTATTATAAATATAATCAATTAAAATCAACAAATGGACATGATATACTATATAAATTATTATATATTTTTATTAAAAATCTGTTAAATATACTAGTAGTTTTGTGAACAGTAGACCCCTCCCCCCCAAAAAAAAATCTGCTCTTTATTTCAGTCTTTAAAAGTTTAGCCATTTATTTTCCAAATTCAAATTATTTGCGCAAGTCTGCTTTTATCATTATTAATTAAACTACAATTAAATGTCTGCTTTTATCAATATTAACAAAATCACAATGAAGTGTAATTTGTTATTATTAGAGGTATCTTTGGAAGCATTATGAACGGAGTTTCGTTTGGGTACAATAGTTGGAAAAGCACTTAAAATTACATGAAACGCAACCATTTCAGTGTCCATCATCTTGAAATGGAATAAAAAAATAAAAATCTTTACACATACGGTCGTTTTCGCCAACATCACAGAGCATTCATGCAAATCCAAAGAAAACCGAATAACGCGTTTGATCGTGATAAAACAAATTACAGACAAACAGACTATATTAGACAAGTCAGTAAATTACTGACAAACAAATTGTTTTCACTTGAACGGTCCAATGAAAACAGGACCTCACTTCGCTAGTCAAATAACTAATTATAGTATACATGTATTATACATATTATTGAAAGTAAGAAATACAAAAACAAATTTATGATTGAATTTTAAATAATTTTTGATGGGTGTGTAGCTTACTGTAATTTTGGAACTGTACTGTTATTTTGAGAATTTTTTAACCAAACTGTAATTATAGAACTAACCATGTACCAATTTCAATAATTTTAAAGAGTACTTCTTTCTTTAAAAGATTAACAACTCAAAAATACAGAACTCAGTAAGCGCTTGAGTTTACTAGATATCTAGTCAGTTGTTGAGTTTACTAGATATCTAGTCAGTTGTTGAGTTTACTAGATGGTATGTCAATAATTACTTCTACATCCAAATTATCTAACAATTTCTTTCCAATAGATGACAATATACAGAGAATTCCAATTATTCTCTTCAGACAATGAATTTCTAAATCTATTCTTTATCTTTAGCTTTGAAAAACAGAATTCAATAATATCATTAGATCATTCATTACGAAAACTAATATTATTACAAATATGCCGTGATATCTCAAAAATGGATTTCACTCCTTACAGATAAAGTTCTTTTAATATATTTTCAATCGATGCAGGCCTATGAAGAACATAAAAACGAACATCCTGATTAAAAGAACAAAAACAAGCATACTGGTCGGCATAATATCGAAACCCAACTTAACCATAATCAGGACTCTCAGCTAAACTAAATCTAAATAATGATATTATTCCAACTAAATTCTAACGAAGAAAAAGACTCATGAACAATTAATATTTATTAGTTATTAAGCGGTTATTCTTATCATTGGAATTATATAATCCCTCACACGCGTTGTTTACAAATCCCTTTGATAAAAGAATGAGTGTATGCATATACTAATATTTAATCATATTCGGTGGCGATCTTACCAAAACTTTTTGCAAGCTCCACAGAGAAGGAGCACTTTTTCTCTGCGACGAGATCATTCCCTGGCTTTCCAGTATATTTTGACCCAGATGAGACTGACGGGACTTTGAATTCAGAAATTTAATTTTGGACATTCTACAAATTTGTATTTGATTTTAGTACTTTTTAATGTAGGGATGGAAGTCAAACTCTCAGTGATGATTTTTATTTTGACTTCGTTTTTCCCTACTCTAAAATCAAATTCTAATAATTCGCTCTAAAAAGCAGGATTAAATGAGTTCAAACTAAAGCAAGGAATTGTTAACAGCATAGCATATCATTTTTAAAGATACATAACAAGAATTCAAAGTTGACACCAAGTCTAATACCAATAAATTTCTCACCCACAGGGTTAAAATCAATTTCCCGAGTAAAATAACGAAAATATTATGAAAAATGTTTGATGTTAAATTCTTTAGATTAAATTTTCTTATATGGTTTTAGCGACAATGTGTGAAGGAGAAATGTTGCCCTTTAGTAGGGTGTTTTTTGTAAGAGTGAGGGAAGAAAAAATTCTTTTAATGCTTATTAGCTTAGTGATTTGTAGTAATAATATTTTCGTAATTTGTCACTAAATTTATATCATTACAAAAATAATTTTTTGAATTTCTAAAATAATAAAAAAATCATTCTTCTGAAATGAGTTTTGAAAGATATCATGGGGAAAACAACAAAATCTTGCTCAATTTTTAATAACTGAAATTTTAATTAACTTCAGGACTTTAAAAAGTTGACAGTGATTCTCCTTTTGTTTTAAGAGCACATGTGAAAAATTTCAACAAGTTTGGAGAAAAACTGTAGATTTTTATAAAAGATGAACAATTCCTCTTTACATGTAAAGAACTAAACTTTTGTATTAAATCAATTTCAAACAAGACAGTTGAAAACAAGAAAATTATAAATTATAGCTGCATTTTATTTTTTTAAGCAATAAAATCTAACACGATGTACCATAGTGTTATTTCTATGTTTTACTTCTGATCATGTTTTTGCATGCAAATGTCAACAAATAATAAAAGGGAATGTATGTGTAGGTTGTTGTCTGTCTGTTGATGTTCTACAGTCCGTTGAATCTAGAGCCACCAAATTTGGTATAAACATAATAAAAGAGCGTAGAAATATGCATCGCGGAAAGTTTCTAAATTTTAATTAATTAAAAATTTTTAAATTTTTATCTTTCAATATGATGCCAGTTTAGTTGCTGTGCAATTTTTTCCTTAATTTTGCAATTTTAAAAAAATATTTTTAAGTATAATATTTAACAACACTTTGAAATGCTGGAATGAAAGTCAATCAACTTTCATTGCTTCAAATCAATAAATCTTAAATTTGTCTTCTGATAAAGAAGAAGCATGATATAAAATTTTATATTCAACTTACGATATAAAAAATTTCTTTAATGCAATAAATTGCATTCCATTTCACCAGTTTTTAGTCCAATTTTTTTCTTTCCTCATTACTTCAAATAAATTTATTTTTTAGACCTATTTACAATATTATTATGATCGATTTAATTTTTAGCAATGATCTTAAAACTCATCTTTCCTGTTACGAAAAGAAAGTTTTTCCTGGAGATTATATTATTCATTTTGTGTTTAATTAGGTTAAATATTCACTACATAACTACCTTAATAAAGTATAATAATTGTAATTTAACTTAGAATTATGCTTGACCAAAATAAAAAATAATTTCGTTGACTCTCAAGATTTTTAGCCTTTCTTATCTGCTAAATGTAAAAATCTAAGTCATTAATTTCATGAGATGCGAAACATACTAAATCAAAATTTAATTCAAATATTAATACATTCCATGTCCACTGTTTTTCAATTTTTAACTAATTTATTTATTGGTCTTTTGTAACAATTAATGGCTTCAGCTTACCAAAAATTAAATAAGTTGGTGAATTTAAAGTTGGATGGCATAATTTAATCAATACAGTTAACAAGATGAATTATTCAGCTATTAGGGAAAATTTGAGTTTGCCTCTCTAAGTTTTTTTTCTCCTTTTATAAGGTATGCACGTTCTACCCTTTCTCTTTCCTGACTGAAAACAGGAATACTACTCCCCACACCGAAATTATTTGTCACGAAAGAAAGGGACCTTTACCGTTTTTACAACCTTGTTAATAAAACTAAAGGAGCACTCCCATAGACCCCCACCCCCAAGGAAAAGGCGAAAAGCCCCCTTTTCACCGATGCCATTTTGTCAAATTACATGATTCTTCCTCCCCTTGTAACAGCTTCAGCGGCTCGAAGTAGACTTTTTTCTTTGTTCGCTTGTCCGTCAGTTTTACTACTGTAAAAAGCACTGACAACAAAAAAGAATGAGACATTTCCAAGGACCGCACCCTTCCTGCTCAGAGGGGTCATCTCTTCCGTCTTTCCGGGGGTGATATGAGTGGTCATTGCACAGAAGAGGTTGACCTTGCAGAGAGGAGGTTGTGTGAGGAACATAAAACAACTTGCTATTTTGTTTGCTTTAGAAAAGACGCAGGAATTTCTCTAGAAAAAAAATTCTTCTCTTTCTTTCTCTTTCACATACACCTATCCCGGGGGCCCATATCAGCTTATGTTTAAGGGGGCCCACTTGCCATCGGGCAAGCTGGCAACCTGGCTAGTCCGCCACTGCATATCACAACAAGAATGGCGACTCGCAGCGTCAAAAAAAAATGAAACTGTGATAAGGGGAAACCGTGACTTCCGCGACTGCAAAAAGAACGATCTTCTTTCTAAGCACCAAAATGGGGTTCAAGGGCTCCATCTCTTGACAGAAGATAGAAATAAAATATAAAACTTAGGAAAAGTATATAAAAAAGCAATGCATTTTTTTAAAAATTTGAGACACTTTATGCACATTTATTTACCAATGATTGAATCACACCTCTTTGACAGTAGTATTCATCACTGGTATTTGTGATTTTTTGATATTGCGTAGTGCCAGTAGTATTCATCACTGGTATTTGTGATTTTTTGATATTGCGTAGTAAATAACAGTTCATCAAATATTCGTCATCCCTATTCGGGAGAGGGTAACTCATCTCTGGATTCGATTGCGATTCGGAAATTTTAGTACGACTCGGGAATACTGTATAACAGTAGAATCGTGAGTAAATCATTGGCGATTTCGATTTCCATTTCCTCTAATTTGTCCACAAGCATGAAGAATTCGTTGATATGCTCGTTCATATTTTTAGAGTCAGTCATTTTTTTAAACAAAAGTTGTTTCAGGAGCGTTGCTTTTTGCGCTGGTCCTTTTGACTCGTAAATGTTTTGCAGTTTAGTCCAGAGTTCGTGTGAAGTTTTGCAGTTCTTGATTTGGCTTAATTCCGAAGGATGAATTAATAGGATTATATCAGATTTCGCTTTTTGATCGTCGGATATCCATTTCGTAACGGCTGTTGCATTATCCGCATCACCAGTGACTTCTGGTTTTCGTTCAGCTCCGGTGACAAAGTTCCAATGATCGTTTTTCACCAAAATAGCTTCTATTTGTAGTTTCCAGCTGCCGTAATTGTCTTTTGAAAGTTTTTCTATAGCGATATTACTTGCAATGATCATTCGTTGATGAATGCAGACTCAGCATAAATTCAGCGGTTTCGCTTTTTGCTTGTCTTAGCAACTTCGTAGTTTAATCGAAGTGCGCAATTTCGTTTCTCGCTCAACTCTGCATAAAGTTAACAGGCGCAGTTGAAGATTGCCTGGTCCCCATAACCATTGAAGGGGAAATTAGCAGAGTGCAATTAGCAATTAGTAGAGTTCGAGAAACTGGTTTAATCATCGTTTATTTTTGAACACATAGCACGTAAGACAATAAGCACAGTTCAAACTACATCACTAACTGCATTATATCGGCTCTCCATGAAAGGAATCATGGGATGCATGTGACGTCACGTAGTGATGTATTGCGTCATGACATCATCACAATAGCTTGTGATTGGTTAGAAGATTGAATGAGGAAACTGAAGGAAAGTTAACTGCGTATAATTTCCAACAAAAATATATAGAGGTTTATAGTAATATAATCTTGCCACATCATTATTATTTGTATGTATTTAATCTACCACTATTACGTTGTGCAGAAAGTAACACGCACTTAACATGTTCTTCCATGACTAAGAAAACGAAGTTTTTTGACGCGTGCATGGAAGAACATGCTAAGTGCAAAAGATTATTAATTTTCTCCATAATTAAAAAAGCTATAACCATGTCAATAAACATAAAATATTTTGAATGCTTTCATGTCACAAAAGTGCCGGAACGGCAAAAATTGAGTGAAAAATAAAAAAATGTAACCTTTAAACTTTAAAGCTCGTTTTCTGAAATTCGCTTAATTGTCACTTAACATGTTCATCCACTCAGCTCTTCAATTTTAATCCCATCTTTAAGTTATTATATAATAAACGGTCGAGACAAGCGTTTTGTGTCCGAATTTGAGAACTGATTAACAGTTAAGTCTACAGAATGATAGACATCCTTTTAAATTGTCGTCCATTCGATCAGTAGTTCGCACCACATTTGGCAGAATAAACGACAAGTCGACAAGTGAATCAGATGTCGCATTTTGCCTACTGTTTTCGGCGGGCCGGCTAAGAGATCAACAAGACGGATGAAAATGTGTATGTTTTGTTTTTTCTATCGACTGTTTCTATCCCTTTTCGGCAGAATTATTAGGTGAAACTAAAGTATCTACATTGCACAAGAGTGCGGCTATACATTGTGGTCATTCCTCTCAACTGCCATTTTATTCGGCGTGGGATTTTTCGGCCCATAGACATAATCTTAAAATAAAATCTATTAACGACCACTCAAACCCCTCTGAGCAGTCGGGTTCGTCGCGCGTTCAACTTCAATGAAATACTTTCCTTTCGTCTCTCCGACAGTGGACATTTAAAAAGAAAAAATGGAGGAAAGAATGAAAAAAATATTCATACACTCAAGCACAACACCGGAAATCAGATAGAAATGAATCATTTCTTTTCCAGTGTGAAGAGAAAAACGAATTTCGCACTCTACCGGGTTTAGGTATTAAAGAGTTCATTTGTGCCTTTCAGGTGCTGATTCAAACTCTGCCAAAAAATTTGATAATATGGTCACGGCCATCAGTGAATGAAACCTTCAGCTAAACGACTTTAGGAAAAATAGACGATATTACTACCTTTCTTCAACAACTACCGACGAAACAACCATAGATATATTTTTACAATTAAAAAAAATTGAAAAGGCGACCTCCGAAAGAGCTAAACGACGCGACAAATTTTATGTCTTGCAGTATGCTAGCTGGATTAAAACATGCTGATAGAAAGAATTAAAACACTACAACCATAATCATTGAGCTTACTAAATATGTTTCAAAATATAATTATTATCTTAGAGGACTTCGTTTACAGATTTTACAGAAAAATTGATGAAACAAAAAAGAAAGTAAAATAAATTAGGACATTACCTTAGCTTTCAATAGTGAGTGAAACACGGAATTAAATATTATTTGTATAAACACTGGCAACGGTTTGAATCAGATTGCAACAATGAAAAACATTGTTTTAAATTATGCCTAAATCTATTTTTACAAATTTATTAAAATTAGAGAAAAAAATACGACAACTTCATTGACATAATTTTTAAAAAATGAGGTTTTTTAATTTTCAAATGGTGGCTGGTGCTGATCAAATATACTATTTTAAGCTTGCACAATAAACTTGGAGCACTCTGATTTGTTAGCTATGCCCGCAAAGTGAGATGAATTGGTAAAATCTGTCCAGTTGTTGAGACTGGGAACACAGTCAAGGTTTCCCCTACCAGAGAATAGTGTTTTTGCGATTTTTCTCGAAAAGGAAGAATTGAGATGGAGAAGCAACCATTGAAGATATATTTAGGGTCGTGAGGTTTCATTTAAAATAAAAATTGGAGAAATCGATCCAGTGGTTGGGGGACTCTCTCAAGAGTTTTCCCGTTGAGAATGTGCAGTGAAGTAGTGTTTTTAGGATATCTCTCGAAAATTGAGGGTGATGAGGGATAGACAGTCTTTCATGACATTTATAGGGGTCATAAGCTTTGATATGAAATAAATATCGTCAAAATCGGTCCATTAGTTAGGGCTGAGGATTAGTCCTGTGGTTTTTCAAATTATTTTAAATATATAGACTAGCCGCATTCGGTGTCAGACTGTTCACCCATAATATTAGTAGCTAGTAGCTTGCAACTTGGTGAAATAAAGTGGCGAATTGGCGGTTGTAGAGGCTGAGGGACTCTGCCAAAGTTTTATTTTGCAATATATTTCGAAAATTCTTATTCCAATCTTAAAATCTGCATTTGATTTCAACATTAAAATGATGCAGCACATTTTATAACTAGCAGCATTATAGCTGGATTAAAACATGCCAAAGAGAATGAAAAGATAGCAACCATAATCATTCAGGTTAATGGATATATTTCTTAACATTTGTAATATCTCAGAGATCTTGGTTTACAGATTCCACACAAATTTTCATGAAAGAAAATATGAAAGCAAAATGTATTAGGATATTACCTCATCTTTCAACAAAGAAAGACTGACACACAATTTAATATTTGTTTAAACAATGAAAACGGTTTGAATTGCGTTGTAGCATTGAAAAGTATTGTTGTAAAATATGACAAAAACATTTTTAAAAATTTATTAAAATTAGAGGAAGACTTGTACGGCAACTTAATTGAAATCATTGAACAGGTAATTTTTTGAACCTTCAGATGGCGTGAAAATGATTTTCGTGCTGTAATATTTTCGGAAGTTATTAATGAAAAACGCCAAAATTTCGCTTAATTTTTAATTAATTAAAATTCTAAATAAAATTTCAAAAAAGGGCTCCGAGGTGCACATTTTCACCCTCCAAAGTAGGTTTGTGCCGAATTTCGTTGCTGTAGGTCCAGTGGTTGCCCTGTAGAGAACCAATATACACACCCACATTCTCCTTTATTATCATTAGGGATATAAATATACACATTTATAGGTTTAAAATTTGCTAATAATTATTTTCACTTGTTTCGGGTAATATTTTATTTTTTTTATGAGATTTAAATAATAGTCTGCAAACTTTTTCCAATATCAGTGTGGCACATTTTATTTCCTAAGAGATTTATGTTCATAATTCTTCATTTTCTATTATTGCTTGTCGTTCAGTCAGACAATTCTTACTGCACCGACATTATACAAATAGCTAAATCTTCCAAATAATTAATTATTATATTTAAATTCGCTAATTAGTACTTAATTACCTCTAATTAAATATAAAATTAATTATTCTCTATTATTTTGAAGTTACCTAAATTAGAAAAACTTTGCTTCCACCCCCGTCGGAAAATTTCTGGCGCCGCCTCTGATAATAAGAGCACTATAAAAGAAATCTGGTTAGTTGCAGCAGCAGAAACTGCATAGAAGGAATCTCATTCTCTATAGCAGAAAAGAAACTGTAATTAGCTTCTACCGGGAACTGTTTGGCTTACTTTCGACCTTGGGCAGCTGGGGTCTCTTCACGTCCTAGAGCCGATCGTTTTATTGAACGGTTATCCGCATCGGGTTGCCGAATTACTAAACACACAGGACAAAATATCGGTTTTCAAAAATTTAGCCGTTTTTTCATTAAAAACAATCTTTAACTGTTGAGAAACTGAAACAAAATTAGCTTTCATTACTATTCCAAGAACTTATCTGACCAGCACTTAGGGCGCCATCTATCTTCACCGTTACGTACTAAAAGAAATTAACGAAATTTCATGAATATTTTTTGATTTTTAAAAAATATTTAGAGCATTTTGAGAATTTTGGAGTTTTACACATTAATTATAGTGATATGTGGGACCATTCTGACAAAATTCTAGACTTCAACAATACATATTAGCGGTACTGATATGATTTTGGTGAATTCTAAGCTTACGACGACCACCTTAAAATTTAGTCTATACTAAAAAGTTGAATGTAAGATTTTCAAGAAGACTACGCTTAATTTATTCATTTTTTAGCTTACTCGCATTATGACAATGCTTAATAATTACCTTTATCACATGATATTTCCTTCGTTCTCTGTGATTGGCCAAAATACAGAGGATTTGTGCTTTCGCCAACTGTACATTCATCTATCCTGTCTGCTCTGTGCTGTGGCCTGCTCTATTGCTCTAGGTACAAATACAAATCGAAATATTTGTAAAACTCGTATGCGGTGTTGTACCATGGCTGCAGTAGTGGGTAAATTACTACGAAATGACTTTATTCGTCTTCATAACTCCTATCCTTCTCGAAAAGTAAGTTGTTTTGCTTCCTGTAGTTTTGGATTGAAACTTTTACTTGAACCTTTAATACCTTTAACGAGTGTTTGACCTTGCGGTCGGTACAATCTGTATTTTTCTTTGAACTGAATTTATCTGATATTTAATTCTCGTATGAAAATTCTGGATTGTTTATTTGTCATGAAAAAGCTTTGTCTGTTTTTGAATGTTATTTTAGATATCTTTTTTGCAAGGTTGTTATGTAATCCTTTGGCATGGCAAAAAGAGATTTATTTTAAGAATCGTAGTGTGTTATATCACTGATCACTGGAAAAATAAGTTCAAAACTCACATAAAATATTTTAAAATTGATCAAGAATAGGTATGAAAGAAGGTCAAGTAGTTAAGAAAGAGAAAATCCATCGAATACAAATTGGTTTCCTTCTAAGAAGCAAGTAAGGAGTATGTAACTGATGTGAAACATTGAATTATTCAAATGCTAGCTTTCATACATTCATTTAAAATTCAGATGTGTTGTATAAAATCATGTTGTTGTTTTGGTTCTGCAAGAAATACTCGGTAGTTGATTTTTAAAAAATATAATATGCATTGAAATAAGAAAATTTTGTGGTCATCCAGCTATTATAATTTTAAAATACCTGTGTAAATTGCAAAGAAATAGCTTTGAGAAATTGAAATTTGGATGTGATGGGTATAAATAAATTAGTTTTTGATTATGTATGGCTTTTTTATACTGAATCGGTTGGAAATTCATTTATAAAAATTGCTCTTCATATTGTAAAATAACATCAGTTTTCTAGTAAATTAAGCATTTATTGCATTGTTATGTAAGCCACGAATGTATTTTTATTTTTAAATTAAATTTTCTTAAATACTCAATTCTTTACATATTGAATTGGCAGCATTAATGTAGCCATGAACAAGTGGCAAAGTCGTTTTCTGGGTGAAAGGATTACAGGTTTAAGACTAAAGATAAATTGTTTATGCAAAACTGGTGCACATAAAATCTACCATTGTAGCTCAAATAAACTTGCATTGATGCGGTTTGGAATTTTGAAGAGTGGGTTGCTAGCTCATGTGGCGTCTTCATCTTCTGACTGTAGTTAAATGTAACAATATTAAATAAATAAAAAAAACCCTTACATATTTTCAATTGAAGCAGCACCACAAAATAGCCCTTTTATATCTTCGAAAGTATGATATTTTAACTTATTCAACCTGCAGTGTTACTTATACGTACATTTTTTCATTGAGCATTCAACTTTCTTTTTTGAACTTTAATTAAATAACCTATATCTTTTCCAAAGCATGCAGAAAGAAAACATATGTATTTGTTGTACTAATTAATAAATCATATATATCATTCAAACAGTTTTTATAGCTCTTTTGAAAATTAATACTCAAAAGAAGCTGACTTTTTTTTTTGTCAAAATGATTAAATTTTGTGAAAGTTTATTTAATTTATAAATCTTTTTAAAAATCATACTTTTTGAAATTTATATGTTTCAGGAAATAAAGGATGTAATATGATTTAAAAAAATAAAGCAGGGTCATTCCATGTCAAGTGATCCAGAAAAAAAAATAATTGGTTGCTTGACCATTTTATAATCAAATGATTTTTTGTATGTTGATTCCTACATAGAGAGTCCAAAAAGACTAATTTTAATTTTTTATCTTTTTCTGAATTCCGATGGCAGCCGTTTTTGTCTTACAAAATGTGCTAATTTTTGCATTTGTAGGGGTTTGCGTTAACTTATATTACTCGGAACTTGTGAACCCGAGGTTGATGAAACAAAAAGCGGTTGATTCAGGAAGATACAGCCTTTATTATCTCCAGCACACATTTAAGGAAAATTGTATCCCAAATAGCAAAAATCAGCTTAGAAGTTTGACTTTAAAAATGACAAATTTTCAATTTTTGAAGGCATACAATTCCCAAAAGGATTCCATTCTCCATATTACTTTTTTGGGGATGTGTAGCTACCTTAATGTACTGTATTTACAAAAAATTTCAAACCTGAGATTTGTTTCTTTTAAGAGCTACGGGCTTTCAAAATCCGAAAATTTCAAAAAAATCCAAATTTTGACACCTTATATCTTTGCTGGGGCAAAGTTTAAAAATCTGAAATTTTTACAGATAAACCCTCTCTAGTGTATTATATTGCTGCAAAAATTTCATGTTTGATATTTATCTAAAAGTCAAGTTAGAGGACTTTAAAAATCCCATAAAAAGCGTATTTTTTGCCAAAAAAGATGGGGAATAAATTTGACTAAGTACTATTTTTATCATTAATAAATTATAATATGATATAAGTACTATTACATATAAACTTACTTTTTTTACATGAAGTAGCTTGTGCACACTTTAAATGTATAATGAAGTTGAAAAATTTGAATGTTTCATGATCACTTTAGGGTCCACAGTATAATTGATGCTTCTCTATCATCAATAAATTATAATATGACATCAAGTAATATTTGTAATTAAAGTTACAATTCGAATTAATTCTTATGGCATTTATATTTTCAATTAATGCACCATTTGGTGTATTAATTTTACTTCATATTTATTCTGTTAAGTTATAACATTATATTATGTCATGTTTCTATTTATAAGATAATCTCTTAAAATGTTGTAAGTCTAATATACTTATTCAACAAAATGTGTGGATGTTCAGACCTGTTCATAAACTTTTGTGATAGACTTCAACAAACTAAAGCAAGTCTTCAGCGACCGTGCACTAACCAAATATTGACACCAGCAGAAATGTTTGAATTTTGTCACGAACATTTAAAAGGAATTACCTTCACTTACATTAAAGATGAAGAAATCATTCAACATCATAACAATAAACTCCTTGACCGATTTGAAAACTCCGTGGCAATTACTGGTACGAGGAGTTTCCATTGTTTTGTTCCTGTGTCAGAGAGTAACTTGAAGTGCTTCATTACTTCACAAGCTACAGAATATGAAATTCATTCCACTACAAAAGCTGTACAAATAACACTTCACACAAGAGATTCTATTGCATGTCTATGTGATGGTCAGTGGTGGCTGGCAGAGGTGTAAGACATTAGTGCTACAAATAAAGATGTGCTTGTAACATTTTATCATCCCTGCCAGTCCAGGGACAGCTTTTAAGAAAAAGGAGAAAGACCAGACTTGGGTACCTATGAACAATGAATGAATTAAAGAAACGAAGTGCCTTAGAACTACAACAACTACTGGAAGGACACATAGGATTTCCCCAAAACTAAGTGAAGAAATATCAAAACTTCTTTATAAATGCAAATCAAGGTAGAACGATACACTTGACTCGCATGTATAGTATATTCATACTTTTGTGATGTGTTAGTTGTAAATAATACATCGATACTTTAATCTGATGTTTTAAAGTGTTTTAACAATGGTAACCATAGTAAAAACTGTGTTATAAAATAAGTGAATAGAAAAGCCTCATTTATACTGTGGACCCTAAGTGACCATGAGACATATTCAAATTTTTCAACTTCATTATACATTTAAAGTGTGCACAAGCTACTTCGTGTGAAAAAAGTAAGTTTATATGTAATAGTAGTTATATCATATTATAATTTATTAATGATAAAAATAGTACTTAGTCAAATTTATGCTCCATCATTTTTGGCAAAAAATACGTTTTTTATGGGATTTTTAAAGTCCTCTACCTTGACTTGTAGATAAATATCAAACATGAAATTTTTACAGCAATATAATACACTATAGAGGGTTTATCTGTAAAAATTTCAGATTTTTAAACTTTGCCCCAACAAAGATACAAGGTGTCAAAATTTGGATTTTTTTGAAATTTTTGGATTTCGAAAGCCTGTAGCTCTTAAAAGAAGCAAATCTCAGGGTTGAAATTTTTTGTAAATACAGTACATTAAGGTAGCTACACATCCCCAAAAAAGTAATATGGAGAATAGAATCCTTTTGGGAATTGTATGCCTTCAAAAATTGAAAATTTGTCATTTTTAAAGTCAAACTTCTAAGCTGATTTTTGCTATTTGGGATACAATTTTCCTTAAATGTGTGCTGGAGATAATAAAGGCTGTATCTTCCTGAATCAACCGCTTTTTGTTTCATCAACCTCGGGTTCACCAGTTCCGAGTAATATAAGTTAACGCAAACCCCTACAAACGCAAAAATTAGCACGTTTTGTAAAACAAAAATGGCTGCCATTGGAATTCAGAAAAAGATAAAAAATGAAAATTAGTCTTTTTGGACTCTCTAATTATGTAGGAATCAACATACAAAAAAAATCATTTGATTATAAAATGGTCAAGCAACCAGCTCTGGATCACTTGACATGGAATGACCCTGCAGTGAATTTATTGCTATGCTTTGGTTCTAAGTAATAATGGAGATGTTATAATAATTTATAATAAAAAAAATTTCATTCATAAAAATTACTTATACATTTTCTTATTAATTTCAGTTCTCAAGTTTTCCTAAGTTTACAAACAGTACAAAAAAGGTAAAGATTGTTATGATTTTTATACCTGTCTAATATTTGTCTTTGAATTTTGTTATTTTATTTATTTTCATAATACTGGTGAACATCTAGACTAAAGAAATAAGCAGTAATATCAAAACATATATGTATATTTTGTGTTTTTTAAAGGTTCTAAATTATTTCTTGAAGAATACAGATACTATTTTATAGTATAAAATTCCAACTCCAGAATTCTAAAACAGTAGGGGAGACTTGGGATGTTTGACCATAGGGGAGGTTTGACCCAGCCCCTTTAATTAAAAAAACAACAACTCCTCCCTCCCCTTATCTCAAAAGATAAATACCAGTGGCAGCTCAGTAATCATCAATCAGTTTACCATACTAAAGTTTTAAGACATTTGCAGAGAAAACAGAGAATCTATGTCCTTGTTTCACATTTCTTGCTTAGAAAAGTAAATTTTTGGCTTTTTATTTTTTAGAACTGTACATGTATGTTAAATGTACAAAAATATTTTGGCTTTATAAGTCTACCTTTAAATGAAGTTCTTTGCCTAGTTAATTTCCTAAATAATGTCTAATAATTTAATTAGGAAATAGTAATAGTTTATTAATATGTGTTTTATGTTTTTTTTTAATAAAATACTAAAGATGTTTGAATCTATAGTATTATGGGAGGTTTGGATTTTATGTCAAACCTCCTCATCTAGCAATATGAAAGGGTTAACATTTTTTTTATTTTAAAGTTAAAACTCCTGTATTTCGCTTTCTTTCAACTTAATTTAAAATTAGTTTAATTACTATTTCCATGTTTGTAAAGATTTCTTTCATGTTGTAAATTCCTCGATTATCCAACATTCAAGTATTAGAAAATGAGTTTTTCTAAAAATTTCCATTCCATGCCTAAAATTTAGCACGCCACATTGCTCCATCTAATTTGACAATTTATTTCTGAATGCAACGACTGCTTTGCACGGAGGGGCTGAAGGGAAAAAAAAAAAGCAATATACAGTGCAGTGACATACATGTGACTAGTTTTTATGGGGGGGTTCAAAAAGCAAAAGTGGAAAAATAAAATAAAATGTCCTTATTTTCCTACAATCCAGACCTAAAAAACAAAATTCCATAACCAAAAAAAAAAAAAAAAAGGTAAAGACAGAATTTGATTAAAAAAAAAGCTCATGGGGGGTACTCCAGGATTGGTAAGTCTCTTCTTTTCCTTTATTTATTTACCTCCTAATACTAAGGCAACAGTTGATCTTAGATTTAATATCACAGGCTGAGAATTGGAGGTTCACATTGTGCAATAACCCTTGAGATTTTGAAAAGATAATGGTTTTGATATTCAATCTGGGATTTGTTTATGATAACTTAAAGAGTTTTCTTATGTTTCCTGAGTAGAATATTTTTCTGCCTTTGGCAATTTTATATAATAAGTATATTTTTACAATCCATATATTTACGTAGTAAATTCAAGCATAGATTATATTCTTATTTTATCATCAATGTTAAATTAAAATATCTATAATATGTTTTGTAAATATAATGTTATGGAAGATAGTTGTATTATTCTTAAAAAAATTATATTTTAATGCACATTTCAAAAAATGACAGAAACAAATTATTTGGTTTAAAAAAAATCTTTTTTTTTTTTTGAAAAAGGTTGCTTTTAATTGTAGTTGGAAAATTTGTGCCTAAAATGCTCATAGTATATAAATTCATCAAGATACCGTTGTACTATTCTTATATGGTATTGTTTATTCATTATTCCTTTAGATATTATTAGCAAATAAGTATTTAAATCTTTAATAATGAAAAGGAAAAAATGTTACATTAGCATATATTTAATTTCTAAATATCTTTATAGCACATGTAACTGAACGAAGCACATCAG
>BGPR01010141.1:0-53907 GCA_013235015.1 Araneus ventricosus
TTTCGCCATCACTGATTTAAATAATATGACATATTGCTACCTACTTAAAATGAAAAATATGATTTGGGCTTATAAGATATTTAACATTATAATTCAATAAATCTTTTTGATTCAAAATTAATATAAAATCAGAAAAATAAATTTTCAGGCGCCTTTGGATCAATGGTTTTCCTTGACTCCAATGGATAAGACAGACCTGAAGTGACTAGAAGTAATATTTTTGGAACAACACGTGACGTGACCGAACAACCGTAGGTAAGACTTCCGTCTGCTGATTAGTCACCTTAGTCATAATTCGCAAGGGGGTTCCGAATACCGGTACTTTACCACGGGGCCAGGCTCGTCTCTCGGAGACCCTGCATTTCATCATGAATAAATTTTCACCTGTAATAATAGCTATCTTACCTATCCATCCGCTGCAATTTAACTTTTCTGTCAATCGTACACAGTGTTTCCACACGATTATTCGAGCTGATTATGGATATGAATTATCGAATTAAAGCAATGTTGTAATATGCTCATAGAATATAAAGTAGTTAATAACCGTTCGCCAGACGTGCTTAAGGCACAAAGAATAACGAATAAGATATTTTTATCAATCATACAAATTATATCAGGAGAAATTGTAAAAGGCCTTGAACTTATTAAAAAGGGATCCTCAAACATTTTTGTAAGGTTCTATACAAGTCCACATTTTGCGTACAAAATAGCCATATATTTCTTTCTTTTAGCACTGTAACATCCAATCAGCAATTTTAATGAGACCATTGAAACGTTTGAAGCTTCATCATCATTTATTGTATTGTTTTGTGATAACATGGAGCACCGAGCACACTGGTGATCATTCGTGTATTTTAACTCCCCTTTCTAACTTTTCAGTTTTTCATTTACAGTTTCATTTACCACTACTAGATTTCCAGGTGTTAAGTGAACTAGTGATGCAGCAGTTTCTAAAATATGATATTCAAATAAACGTAAAGTTCCACATGTAATATTTAAAAAATGTCGAAGCAACTCAGTCGGTCAGCAAATCCGTAATTACTAATATACTATATCATAAAAACCACTAATGACAGCCGTTTCACAGATTTTGTGATTTTAACATGATGATAACTATAAGCTGATACTATCTGTTAGTTGCGACATCCGATATGTATGATACAAAAATTGTTCAAACCCTATAAGAACATGATATTTTACAATATCTCCACGATGGTTTCAGGATATTCTGTGTTCAGGGTTCGTACACATTTCCTTAAAAGAAAATCAAGGACTTTTAAGGACTAAAAAAACCAAAAAATAAGGACCACTATACTCAAAGACAGGCCAAGAAGCTAACAAAGATTACGGTATGCTTCCGGCGCTGCACCGATGAATGGCGTAGTTGGTGTTTCTACGCATTTTGGGGTTACTTTTTATTAGAATTCGCCAACAACCAGAAGTAGATTTTCTTTGTTTTGTGTACGCCAACGTTTCGTTCTCAAAGAAAAAAGAGAAAGTTGTCGATTTTTTTTTACTAATACATTGCTTTTTAAGTACATAATTTGTGCATTATTTATTAAAGGAAACCTGAGAAATATCAATAGTAGACACTATATTTAAAATTGTATACAGTAGAAGATTCTTTGCAAAAAAAAAAAGAATTGATTACACCAACCATGATTTCATGTTGTTATCTTGAAATAAAGGATGCATAAATTTTTTAATAATTAAAAGGAAATTTAATAAAAAAAAACTAAAATATTTGCAATGAATAATGCTCGAATAATAATCGAAGAACACTACAATACTTTCTATAACTTAATAAAAATTACAATGAAATAACTAGCCAAAAAATGTCTTCAAAGCCGCGTGAAAGCTACAAGTACAAGTGGAATGACTACAAAAATAGGAAAATTTTCGAGCCTGTCAAGTCAGAAAGCAATGGTGAAACGTTTTTATTATTTTTTTTAAAGAGGGAAATTAAGAAAAAAACAGTTGTAATGATTTTAAATAATGTTGCAAATACTGAAAAAAGATAAGATCAATAAATAATTTCAAAAGCAGTGATATTTTAGAAGTTGTTACCATATAAAAATGATAAAAAGAAATTAATTAAGAGCAATAAATTAACGTTACGTTTTCTGAGTAACCATAATCACGCGAGCCCCGAGAGAGATTACTCGCCAAAATGTGAACTCCGAAGAGACAGAAAAAAAAGCCTTTTCCTCCAATGCTCAAGGTTGTTTTGGAACTGACGTAATTTCAGACGTAAGGCGGGAAAAAAAGATTTATGAAATTAAATAACATACGTTCTGAAAATAGATTTTTATTGCAGAGAATATCGGTTTTTGTTATTATTTAAAGCAAACTTCTGTTCAAATATGTCAACTGCTTTTAAAATACATTAGGATAATTGCAGGACTATTTCACTCGGCGGAAGAATACCATCCATAGCTTCCACTCTATAACATTCTTGAGTTGTCTTGAACTATAAATTGAATAAACTTAGCGAATTGTCGCACGCATTTTTAAATAAAATGTCTCATTTTTTCAAATTCAACCTATTAGATGATAAATTACATAGAAGATACATTACAAATTTAACACAACAAAACTCCTAAAAATGAGTTAATAAATTGATGACCCCCCCCACCCCATGAAACTGGTAATCAAATTAAATATCTTTTAATTCCAAACTTTTTTCATTCAATTTTACATCCAAGGTAGTTATTTTAATTTCTTTTTCAGAAATTGTTAGTTCATGCGGTTGAATAAATAAATTTATGTCCTTTGACTTTTCAGCCTCCTTAGCTAAATCATTTGCTTTCTCATTTGTTTGGTGTATGTCCGTTTGGAGGAACATTGTCTTTTGTTTTAAAAAATCTATTTCCTCCTCTAAAGCTTTTCGTTTCAATTGTTTAGTTTCAGTCTTTTCTTTGGATCTTTCACTTTCTAAATACTGCATGTATTTTGCTCTAACTCAGGTGGCAGCCGTCCTCATTTCTTTAGTAATTTTTGAGTCATAAATAGCCCCAGACAGCTTAATAAATTCATGATTTACACGCTGGGAAATATATGAAGCATCTTTCAAATTTTCTATTTCCAGGGCCTTGTTCACCGAAAAACCTTATTGTCCATGTGACAGTTTTAATACCATTTTGATAATCTTCCAAACTTTGTTAAAATAAGTTTGTACAAAAGTATCAAGGGAATCACTCTTTGGATTGAAAGCAGTAAATTCAAATGAATTTGGCTTTACAATATTTAACAGAAAATCTGCATAGAGTAACAAAATTTCGTCGCAATCTTTTTCCAAAATACGTTTATTTTTCGACAACACAACCCAGGTAGCACAGAAATATTATATAATATTTGCACAATATTATACCATATTATGAACACCGAGGAACACCGAATACTGTAATAAAGTATTGTATTGTATGTATCAGTATTTCCGAGATAAAAAAATTTCACAAATAATATAAAAACAATGTTTATTTATTTATAAATCTCCATTTTAACTCAGGATATCACTCGATTGGAGGTTTTATTACAAAAACACCACTGAATATTATATCATACTATACAATACAATGCGCATGATATTTTGATTTTTACATTAATCTGCATTGATCAGTATTTTAAGGTGAAGTTATTCTTATGCTCGACAGATGGCAGCATGAAAATAAAATAACACTTTATTAAACAGTATTGAATGATATTTGTGAAAAAGTATTTTAAAAAATGTTCATTTGAATAATAATGTTTACATAGTCATTTTGTTTTACTGTATATAAAAGGCGGGCCGGATTCAGCTAATAAGTTAACCATAAAACAGCTCTCACATTTGGCTTATCTATTTGTTCTGTGAACAAAAAATTAGTGTTATTCTCATCGTAAAAATATGCTCGTGATTTTTTGTTGCGAATCTTGTATTTGATTTTCAATCAATACTGTAATTATAAATGTTAAAGGCACAGAGAAAGAGTACTACTACTAGAGATTCTACTTCTCTGTGGTTAAAGGCCTCTCGCAATACATTGAAAGAGGAATAAATAAATTTCAAAATTATTTTAAAACCTTTCAAACATATTATCATAATTACTTTTAAACCTTATTGCCTTTTAATTTATTAAATTAGCAAACTTAGATATAAGAGCTAAAATTGCTTCCTCTCTGACTTCTAATTTCATTTTGAAGTCGAAATTGTAACGATAAAAGATAATTTAACTAAGAAAACTATTCAGATTAATTGTGAATGAACATGAAATTTCGTAGAGATCCGAACTTTGTAACTACATTTCATTATTATCATTTACGATCATTGATTAAGGCTCGATAGTCAAGCAGTAAAGGTGTCTGGTTCGTGTGCCGAAGATCCCGGGTTCAAAGCTCGCTGTAAGTAGATATGTTCAAAAAATAACGAAGTGTTGCCTAAAAGTTTGGAATTAAGTTATTAATATTTTTCCATATTTCTAAAATGTATTTTTAAAATATTCACTATAATGTTATATTATACAATATTATATAATGTTATTCAGTATAGTACAATATTATTCAATATGGTATAATATTATACAGTATTATATGACATTATACAATGTTATATAATATTATTCAGTATAGTACAGTATTATTCAATATGGTATAATATTATACAGTATTATATGACATTATCCAATATTATGAAAAAAACATTGTACAGTATTGAAAAAGTCTTACGTTTTACACTGTTTCAATATTGGGAAAATATTGTACAATATTACTTTCTCGAATTTTATGATATAAGACAATATCTTGTGCTACGTGGGAATCAATACCTTTTTCGTTTTTTCCTGTGCTTTTTCGGGATATCCAGCCATTACTCGTGGATCAATGCAAATCGCAGGTCTTACTAGTGCGTAATTCACAGACATTCCTGCATGAAATGTTTTATCATTGTTATAATGTTTTTCCGACTATCCTGTCTGAGTGTGAAAACATCCTTGTCTGCTAATTCCTTATTTTTTATCTTTTCTTTTATTAGTTGTTCTGCAGCAAATCTTAAATACACTTAATTTTTATCATTATACAAATTTGAGTCACTGCAGTTGAATTTGCCTAAAGTCTCAGGTTTCTCAATTCTTTAATTCTCTGGTTTCAAAATTCTGAAATGTTGAATGCAATCATTAAACAAGTTTTAAAAACATCACTGGCAAAAAATGGAAGTAAAGGTTTATCACTTTGATACTGTTCGAAAAATGGTAACAGCACTTTTGACAATCATTCCTATGGAACCATGGACCAATAGAGGCCATCTGTAACTCCTCCCTTATTTCCCAAAGTGTATGCGATGGATATGGATTCGTAGAACGCGAGCAGTGTCGTCCCCCACCCCATTCCGCGAGAGCCCTGTCGACCGAGATTAGAGCCGCCGAAAAGGAGGAATTAGAAAAACGATAATCGGTGAAATTTTAAATTTTTTAATAATGGCAGAGTAAAAAGTAAGGACTTTCAAGGACTTTTTAAAAATGGGGCATAAAAACAAGGATTTGTAAGGACTTTTAAGGACTAAATGTAAAAGTAAGGACTTTTAAGGACTTGTAAGGACGCGTACGAACCCTGTGTGTTGCGAACTTCCCCCCAAAAAGAAATAGAGGTCGTCGTTCTCCATTGAACCCTGTGAGGGCCTGGTCGGAAGGGGGGGGACCCTCCTTCAACCTTTCTTATAAGTTGACTTCTTGCTTTAAGCTAGAAAGCCAGTTCTCTCAGAGACGCGCCAGCGTAGGATAAGGTGTCACCCATTTTTTAGGACACAGTTGGACTCGTAAGTAAGATCTCAAGTGGCCTGGTCTCATTGAGATAGGTACACGTATAGCGAGATAAAATTAGGGAACTCATGTGAACTCTGTTGAAGAGAGAGGCACATTATTGTAAGATGAATGTATTGATGAGTGTTTAATGTAATAGAGTAATGTATCATTATATCTTCTGAGTATTATTTATTCTGTGTGCACCATCATCTCCATGCCAACAAGATATCTCATCATTGGACTGGAGATGAGTAAACTCTCATTTTTACATTTTTAAAGTCTAAATATAGTAGAATAAATATTTCTCCTGATAAGCTTGTGTAAAGAGATTAGATGTATAAATATTGCTCCTGTTAGCTTGTGTGAACAGAGTTTGCACATTCTGAATATCGCACAACATCGGAAAGATATCGCATGAGTATTGTAGAGCATCTTGTGTTAATAAAGAAATGCTCTACAGGGCAAAACATCGGACCTAGAGCTACAAACCTTGCCTACTTCTCAGGTAGTAGATACTCACTAGGAAAGGGTTTTACAAAATTTTGAATAGATTTCTAATTAAAAATTAACCGAAATTTCAACGTTTTCCCATAATAACTTCGGAGCATATTATTGACCAAAAACTATTTTCCTCCACTTCAAAATTCAAAACGTTAGCTTTTAAGTCCTTTCTATTTCGTTGGAAGTTTTCTACGATTTGAATAAATGATTTCAAGTTTTAAATATATTTTATAACAATACTTTTCATTGTTTTAATGACTGCACTAATACGCATGCGTGATGCGACGATATTAAACGACTTTTTTGCGTGTTGCGACGATATTAAACTTGGTTTCATTTCTATATAATTAAGAGTAAATTTGCCTGAAAAATTATTTAAAGACACACGAATCAAGCCTAAAGCATTATCATGTCACGAAGTTTTAGACTAGAGGTTCGAATCTCTAATTATTTTTACAGACAACAATGACAATATCTAAATAACTACACTTGGCGACAACCTAACCGAAGATTTCAAATAAAGCTATATAACGTAATTATCGTTTTCGATTGAATTGATTCTTCACTTATAATTTTCAGAAGAAATTCCGTTGCTAAATGTTTCCAGTCTTACACATAAGCTCACTGGTGTTTTATACTTTTTTCTGACATTTGCAAATTTTAACCATTTCATTCATGAAATGTGGTACTTCATTAGATTTTATTTTCATTCCTTAGTAATTGCTTGAACGGTAAGAACAAGATATGTTGGTGTGTATTTTCATTATCCAAAGTGCTATTTTAGTATAGGCAAATTAGACCTAAATTTGGCTCGAGACGGAAATAATTATTATAAAGCTAATTCTTTCTGAAATAGGTGCCTTACGTCCCCCTGTACTTCCCCAGAAAAATCCCAAAAAATCATCCTTGGGCAACACCCCTAAATTTTGAGTAAACGTCCGCCATCTTGGATTTCCCCCAACTCAGGAATGGACAATCATAGAGAGGTGCTGTTGGTATCAAACGTTTCTGTTTTGCAAGTAGAACTCATTACTGCAATAAAAAGTCTGAAATAGAGAGTTTATATAATTTATTAACATAAAAATGTTTAAAAACATACAAAAAACAGCATTTTTTCACAAAAAAATTAATTTGTTTGAAAAAATAAAACTTGATGAAAATAATTTTAAAATCAAAATATTCAAGCATAAATAAACAAGTAGTGTTCCATATCGTTCATTAAAATCGTCTTCAATTGGAATAATCCTCTCCGGTTGAAGAGCTGGTACGTTTGACTTGGACATGCTCCTCGGTATCGCGTTCATCCTCGGATTCCGGAATACTCCGATTGAAGCAGGACTCTACTGCACATTCGCTGCCAGTACCTGCTGTCGAACCTTAAGGAGATGCTTTTACATTTCAGTACTGGGAATGACAGGTTGTATAGTGAAAAGCGTCTGCGTGAGCTTTTATCAGGACGCTACGGCAATGCCGTTCTTATTTCAGCCAGCACGAAATGTTTCGGGACTGTTGTTTCTTTAAGGCCAGTTGCCTAGAAGATTTTAACGGACAATTGGTACGCCGACCGAAAAAAAGACGCCGTTGATGAAAAAATAAAAGATTATAGATACAGCTATTATCATCCTCTATTTCCTACAGAGAGATCTGTAAGTATGAAACTTCCATGACAATGAACATTTTAAGTGAAGTTCAGGACAATGGATTTGTTCAGTTTGTCTTCGACAATGCAGATCACAATACTCGAACTGTGGATGGACATAGAACTTTTCATGTGATGGGAGGAGTGCAGTGTGTTACTCCTGTTTCAGTTGTTCAGACATGTTCTTGTATTCCATCGTGGATTGGCGCTAGACTTTGCCCAAAGGGGGGGGGGGCGATTTGCCCAAAGGGGGCAAGGTCTGCCCGACATGGGGCACGACCTGCTGTACGGGGCGACGAGTGTAAAGAAATTGGTCTCAAATTATCGCTACATTATTATTTATCAACTACAGTTGAATACCCAGTACAAAAATTTTCCCCGACGTGGGGGCCTGGCCCCCGTTCCCCACTCTGGCGCCACCCCTGATTCCACGACAAAAGATTATACTAGCGACAAATATTGTTGGAAAGTTTGAATTCATCCCAATCGTTACTCACGACTGGCGCAAGAACCATGGATTGAATCGCCTTGTAATGGAAGGCGTCCCCTCCCTGAAATTTCGACCGATGGATGCCAAAATCGGAACCATATACCACTGGATTTGGACGGCGGGTCCCAAGTCAGCTGAAGAACCTCATACGGGATGGAGTGGTTTCATGAAGAATGTCGCAGGAAAAAGATGATACGAAAAGTCAGCACTGATACCCTTGCCCTTCGTCAAACCTTCTAACCCCACATCAGTTAATATCTGTCGTTGTTTCGCTGATGAAGAATGCAGGAAGGGGCAACAGAGGTGTATTATGATATTTGTTCAGCCGCCTTTCATTAAAGCTATGGATATCGTTTCTCAGGCGGACGATACTGATGAGCTGTCCAAGGTAATAGTGCTAACATACTATAAACAATACTGTAAATTTGGCGATATTTTTCTTACAAAAACAAAAGTATTAAAACAATCATTTGTTAAAACTACTCTACCAGTCAACTATGAACAAGATTACTGAAAACATAAAGAAGGGTACTATTCACAAAATTATTAATTAAAAATATGTAACATAATTTATCACATGATTAAATTTCACACTTATTATTAAGGATAAGGTTTAAACAAAAATTGGTAACGATGAATATGTTTAACCAAAAGTCTTAACTTTTCCCTTGCGCCTTGACTACTTGCTACATTTCTAAATCAACCTTTTTCATTTTCACTGGACGGAGAAACCATGTGCCAGGATGATGTTAGAATACACCATGTAGCATAATGAATTGTTGAGTCCATTTCCCTGCAACTGACAGTATAGAGAAGGTGCCAGAGGGAATCTATATAGATATTTTGCGAATAGGCCATGACCTGCAAAGAAAAGGATCCCCTCTCTGTACCAGCCTATTGAAGCGTGTTTGAATGTTGGAATGAACGTTATATTATGTCCAAGGTAATAGTGAGGTTAGGTGGATTTCATATGCTTATGAGTTACGTGTGTTCAGCGGGAAAAATCATGGGTGGCAGTGGCCTCGAAGAAATGTGAGGTATTTGCTGAAAACGCTGTTTTCCACATGGCTAAATGGACATGCTTATGCAATAGCGTTACTCAAAAGCATTCGCTTTCTCAGGCAGTAATCGGTCTTTTGATTGTGGAGTATTACGAGGAAAACGGATTTTTAAGCGGTCCTGACGTCGAAACTCTCAGAGGAATTCGCAATGAGTTGATAAGCTTGTCTTCCTCCAAAATTTTTTTTTTCTATCAAAAGACAAACCTTTACTGAGTACTGTATCCAGCGCGGTGAAGACACTAGAGGAAAGAAGTCGTAAAGCTAAATTATATTTGCAGTATTTCAAGGAAATTTCTGTAATGCATTATTTCGTGAGAGCGGAAAGAACAGGTGACTGAAATCTCCATCTCTTCTCCGTCTGTCGCATGTTA
The DNA here is from genome assembly GCA_013235015.1 of Araneus ventricosus. Taxonomy (NCBI): domain Eukaryota; kingdom Metazoa; phylum Arthropoda; class Arachnida; order Araneae; family Araneidae; genus Araneus; species Araneus ventricosus. Next base: position 9,837 of record BGPR01010141.1, read on the forward strand.
GTCCACTTCCATGCAGCTGGGAATATTCATTACGCTAAATCAGCTCACCTCTACCTGCAGAATATGTCTAATTTTAAGACTAGTTTGTCGGATAAAGAGTTTGAACTTTTCGTGAGTGAGGGTTATTTTACAGTTCGAGGATCGGATAATTTTTGGTGAGGTGTTTGGAATGACATAACTATAGAGCAGGTCAAATGCGATCTATGAAAGTTAGCGGTGGCTTCACCCAAGGCCGAAATATGGCTGATGGCGTCGTAGCGCGTTGGATTTGCACCATGCCGGAAAGTCTTCAGGTGACGGAACAGTGGAGACTTTCGCTGAAGTGACGGATGAATCTTCCGACCAATGCATTTCTTTATCGAAATCGTGGCAGACTCGAGATACGAGTGATTTAAAGAAATTTTTAATTTGGCTGAAACAGCATTCGCCCTTCAACCAATCCGAAGAACTTATTTCCCTGTTTTCAGGAATTATTACCGATGATAGAGTTAATTGTGACTCAGCAGAGGAGCTAGGCGAAAATACTGCCAAAGGAATCGTGGGAAAAAGATTTGCTGACGTGACTTTGAAGAGGAAAGTGCAAGTGCTCACACTTGCCGCTATGGAAAATACTAAATTAATTGATACAAATCCTGTAGTTTTTAACCCTAACCAACTGTTTCACCGCATCGCGTGTGTGTTAAGAAGTGCGGACGACCTTGAAGGCTGTCTACAGCATGAATGGGCACCTTACCTTCATTCTTTATTCGACGACGTTGCTCTTCGCGCGGGACGAAGACGATTTTAATGAACGATATTGAACACTACCTGTTTATTTATGCGTGAATATTTTGATTTTCAAATGAGTTCCATCAAGTTGTATCAAACAAATTATTTTTTGTGAAAAATTCGGTTTTGTATGTTTTTAAATTTGTTTTCTGCTAATAAAATTATATCAACTCTTTATTTCAGTCTTTTTATTGCAGAAATGAGTTCTACTTCCAAAATAGAAACGTTTGACACCAACAGCACCTCTCTATGATTGCCCATTGCTGAGTTATGGCATTTTGGGGAAAATCCAAGATGGCGGACATTTACTCAAAATTTAAGGGTGTTGCCCAAGGAGGATTTCTTGGGATTTTTCTAGGGAAGTACAGGGGGACCTAAAGAATCTATTTCAGAAGGAATTAGCTTTATAATAATTATATGATCAAAGGGAGTTCTCCAACCTTAATTTGCCTATACTATTTAACAATAGTAGGAAGAAGACTTTCTAAAATAATTGTAAAATTAGATTGTACAAAAATACTGTAATCTAGAAATGTCCTTTAACTTTAGTTGATTGTTAGCAAATTATGATCATATTAATTTGAAAATTGGGTTGAGAATGAGTCGTTTCATCAACACCAGAAATTCTTTTTGACCTTGTATATTTTCTAACGTATTTTCATGCAGAAGATACATTAATTCACAAAATTTGTTAAAATTTATGCAATAACAGATGGAATAATCTCATAATAATTAAGAACACAATATCGCGATTTACCGGATGCATTGCTGTTTATATGGCTTTGAGAATAGAATTCTATGAGTCTATTGAAAGCCGCTACTTTTGTCCATTCTTTGTAATATCAGCTAGAAACTTCCGTCCGCTTTTTACCGTTAACTTTCGTTAAATCTCCATCTAAGGCAAATTTTGCATGTGATAAAAAATAAATCCCAACTCCAAATACGCTATTACTTTTTATGAACCACTCGTCTCTAGTTTTTTATGTAATACAAAACTCTACTCATTTCCCTTATTTCTCTCTTTTTTCCAAAAAAAAAAAAATGTAAGTACAAAACCCTAACAAAGCGATAAAAAAAAAAAAAAAAAAAACTTTCCATCCCCCACGTACTCAGCAATTTTTTTCACCTTTTTTCTCCTCAGAAAAGGATTTTAAAGCCAACAGAAATGATAAGAAGAAAAAAAAAAAAGAAATAGTTTAATACACAAACAAGCGTCGTAATATACATCAAACTTTGGAGCGGTATCTTAAGTGTTTATTTAAAGGCAAGAAGAGGGTCTTACGTTGAGAGAGAAAATAGTAATATACTGTTTCCCTATTTTTCATTTCAAGGTGTTCTTTATCACCCCAAAACCCTACTTCCGACTGATGCCAAATACATCATCGCGCATGCGTCAACTGAATAGAGGGGTAGAGGAAGATCCGTAAGCGAAAATTTCAATTTTGGTTGCGTGTTATCCAGACATTTTTTTTTATCCACGTGGATAACTTTCTCTACATTTTATGACTCTTCGCACCTTCTTTCGCATAATATTGCCTTCAGTCGATATTTTTTCCCTCTCTTCACCGCAGCACGAATACACTACACTCAATATTTTGCTTTTTTCATATATATATATAAGTTTCTCAAGCGTTTAAGAGCTTTTTTTTTTTCATTTTTCGCCAGCTTGTCTATTCGCAAGGTTGTGGCCCCTACGTGATACAAGGATATAGCGATTTTACGACGATTTCTGATGCGAGATGGAGTAGATTTAGGGTTAGAGAGTTGAGAGGGCAGAGGAGCAGCCAAATTGCCAACTGAATCCATGATCAGGTGGTTTAGGGGAGTTCTTGGATTTGTTTAGAGTTGTTTGATGTCAATGTGGGAGCGTGCTTCAGCAAATATTATTGATGATTTAGGTCTCTGATATTACAAACAGGCTGTGATAAGCTGCTTTCTTGGTATCAAGAACACGAACTTAGACATATGTTATTTATGAGAAAGCACATATGCTATCAAATAGATTGCAATAGACCTTTTGGTTCTATATTCATTTTTATAGATGCAACATCAAATTTTCGAGGATACTTCAATCTTTTTCAATATGATCTAACGGAGATATAACCCTATCATATTGCAGTTTATAAAAATATACATAGATAAAACTGAAAATCGAAAAGATATGTTCTGATATAAAATGAAAATAAATATATGTGCCAAAAGCTTCGATGTCATCTTTTTCATCAAATTTCGAATATCTCTACGAATTCAGCCTCTTCACACACAGGAAATTTTTGCATTTAATATTCTACTTTATAGCTACCATTACAGAGAAAACGATATTAGTACTTCTCAAATTTTATACTGTTTGTAAGACAGCTATTGTTGAAATGGACATTATTTGTGCTATGGTAAAAACAACGAAAGAAAATTAATCTAATGACTTTCCAATAAAAATATAATTGTGTTGAAAGAAGTAAACATCAAAATTTTGGTAAAGCCGTCATATCAAGCCAATTTTTAATTCATTACCTATAAGCAACAGATATTAAGCACAAATTTCTCTAATGAATGCTACCTATTTTATTCAAAGCTGCATCTTTTCATGTTTTATAACGCAAGAACCTATCGAAGTCAACCTAATCTGTTTTGAATTGGAGCCTCGCATCCAATAAACTAAAATCGAAAACAAAATACCAGTGATCCACGTGTTTACATCCGAAACATTTTTCTATTCTTACACCACGAACAAATAATCCATATTCCCTCCAACAACTGTTCAGCTAGTCACCGGAAATAGTACCCTTTCATCTCATTGCACCCCCAACAAAACCGTAACAGCATATCTAGAACTTTTCCTGTATCATTGGCTTTCAGGAAGGCAGGGTGGGGGGTCCAAAACCCAGATTTAGAGAACCAATTCCCTACAGCGTCATCAGCTACAAATATTCGTATTCGTATTCATTTCGAACGTGTGGAACCCTAGAATGTGTCCCTCCCACCCCCTCCCGTTCGTAAAAGGAACAAATCTACTTCATTTTCCATTAGCTTAATAACAGTGTCCGCTGCACCCAGGTACTGAGAAGCAAGTGCCTCACAAAATGCTCTCTCGTTTTTAATTAATGTGTAGCGGACAATTGCTGGAGACGTAAATTTTACGAAGTGAAATCGTCCAGACGATATTCGGGCCTCGGAATAATTGTTTTCGAGGGGTTGTTCCCATAGGAAGGTGCTTGGGAAGGTTGGAAATGTTCCAAGCATCGGTAAGGAACCATTTCCCTGTTTTAATGTAATTACTTCGCAATGATAACTGGCAACGGTGGGGCAGAAGTCGTCCGTCACGTGATCGCTGAAACATAGAGGTTTCATTTTGATAATTGACAGTTTTGGTAATGAAACATTCAACATCCAAATGGGTTTTTAACAGTGTATGGGGGGATATGTAAATTCAAATGCCCTTTTTATTATTTGTTGGGTTCTGTTGGTATCAGTCTGCTTTGTCCTCGGAGTTCTAGCAATGGCTTGGATACACAGTAATAAATGAATTATTAAGATTAATTTAATTTGTTTCAATAAGCGTAAAAAGAATGCAATTTATGTCTGAAAATAAGTTATTTCGCGTTGTTTTGCTGTATGAATTTTTAATAAAACAGGTCAGATAATAACTAGAATAGTTTTCCTTTTGTCTTCATATTGTTTAAAAAGAAAGAAGTGTATTATAGCGAAAAAATGATGATTAAATGATGAAATGAACATTATAGCGAAAAATGATGTATCAGATCATGCAGGATTTATTTCCAATCAAATTACTCCAGAGAAAACCAAATTCTGTGGATATCAAACAGTTAATTATAGGTTTGCTGGGAATTAGAAAACTTCTTGTAGGAAGAAGAAAGTATGAATTATATAGATTTTTCCATTTTGATTTCGGCTTACTTTATTGTCAAAAAAATTCTAAAAATAGATTATCTTCTTCAGGAAAACTTGGAAATTCGTGATTACATTGAGATTTAAGTTTAAAAATTTATAATTTGATAGAAAATTCTCTCCTTAATAAATGGGAAATATTAACAAAACTTATATGCATTTTTATATAAAGTATAGATATAATGATAAGAATTTTGCTTTTTCAACATAATGAAAGTCACTTGCATTATAGCACAAATAAAAATCATGCAGAAGAAATCTTTGTTTGTGCTGAATGGAGTCCATTCTGTTTTTCATCAGGCGAGTTTTCACTTTCTTGTTTCGTCTTAATTTAAATTAAATATTTGTAAAGTATTTTCACAACTCAGTGGATGTTGAGAAAAGACTTCACAAATATTGAAAGTCTTACCCTTTTTTAGAAAGTCCAACACAAACAGGCGAAGAAGTTGAATCTAAAGATTAAAGAAGAATAGAGAGAAGGTATTTTTAGACTACGACAAACGCATCCATCTATTCAACAATGTAACGAAAAAAGATTGATAATTGACCCGAGGTGACGAAGACTTGTCGAAAAAAAGTATGTAAGTTGTTTTAATCTTATATAATTTATCAAACACTGAAAACAAAGATATATTCGATACTTTTAAAAGTTACATTCTACTTTTCTTTAAATTCAACAAACGAAATATCAAAAAAGTATAGTTTCCCAGCTTTTATGCTCCTGTATAATAATACATAAGCTAAAATACGTATTTAGCCCTGAGTGAATAGGGATTTATCTATACCTAGCAACTCAAAAAAGTTTGTAAAGAAATTCGACAACATCATCTAATTACTTTGCTTCACTTTAAAATATTTTCTTTAAAAATACAAAGGACATTGTATATTTAATTTGCAAATTAAATCTAAAGCTGAGAAGCATAATTTAAACATTACGAGGATTCAATCAGAAAAATTCTTTTTAAACTTTTTTCTGTTGCTGAAATTAAAGCTCTTGTCACAGCTTCAACAACCAGGTGGTCCATCATTCTAAAACAGAACAATAAAAAGATAAATTCTGAGTTAATTTGCCTCACGGGAAAGGTAAAAAAAGAAGTGAAAATCACCCAGAAATGCGCTGAAGTCTAGAAAACAATCCTGAAAATTCAAAAAGAAATAAAAAAATGGCGATTGGTTGGAAGTTAATTGCTGTGTTTAGCGGCGAACTGTTCTAATTGTGAATCTGAACAGAAAAAAAGGAGGTGATTTGTGGTAAGAGCTTATGGATGGATTCTAATGCGTTTCTCTAGTCCATTAGCAAATAACCAAGGGAATGGATTTCAGCACTTAATTCTTGCTTTTCTTTTTCGAAGAAGTAAAAAAAAGGCCATCACAAATAACTTTGCAGCTCTATTTTTATTGTTAAAACCATTTAAATCTGAATTTGACTCACTGGAGTTTCATGGATCTTTTTATGCAAAGCGAATGATAGGTTTTATTTTGCTCCTGTGGCACTTCGCGTTGTCCCGATATATAACTTAATTATTGCTTATTTAGCAAAACGGTGTTTAAGAGTAATATACGAAATACAAAAAAATAGAACACTTCTAACGCTTGAATTTTAATGATCTAAAATAGAGGTCTCGTCTTTATGAGTCATTAAGCCATTAATTTGTATGCATGTAAATTCAGAATTATGCCGAAAACCTTATTTTGAGATAAATTCATGTAGTTTTGCAATAAAATGGTAGCAAGATACAAATTATTTGATGAACTTACATTATATCCTGAATTTGAAAGCTTTAGACTTCTTTGGCGTAAGATGTATTTCAATTTACTGTCATGTGTTAATCCATTTTCTCAATGCTTTTCATAAGATACACTGGTCTAGGTCAACTCAACAATTTATGCTGATTTGGTTTTGTTTGCTAGATTAATGTTTATGAACATAAAGGGTGTTTTGGATGGATTTATATTGAATGGATTGAAAAGTTATCATTTGATAATACCGACTCAGGTACTGGCGCATTCATCATTCGAAAAACTGTCATATAATTCCAAATAATTTCTCAACATTTTTAGCAACGTTATTAGTCTTGGTGCTAAATCTGCATGCTTGGTTTGTATTCTGTTGCTTTTTTGGGATGTTTTTTCGCACAAGCGCAGTTCTCTCCGCCTAATATTTAATTATTAGGAAAGAATTTAGTAAAAGCACAATTTCAATTCATAACGTGGACTATTTATTTAAGAACCATAAACTCAAATAAAAATGAATAATTGAGACAAATGATGAGATCTCAATGTAATTTTAGATTTAAAAAAGTTGGACTCATTTGAAAACACCTATCACACACTATTTCTAAACTTCTATTATTCTATTCACACTATTCTTTCTTTCACCTTTTTGGATTATTAGTCGAGGTGAGGTGAATACTAAATAGAAATATGGAGTTGATGGTCCTTGTATTTCGTCTCTGATGTTTTTTTTAAGAATTTTACATAATTGTATCGTCCTTTGTGGTGGGAATCGTGTCAGATGATGTATCAGGAATATCAGTCTACATAAAATCAGTGTTTAAAAGTGGAGAAAAACATTTTGTCCTGGATATGTTTGATTAGTTATCGTTAGTACTAGTTGTTAGCAAAAGCTTTAATTTCTTTTTCTTCCGGAGACAGTGACAATCTTAACGATAGGTGCCCATATCGTTTTGACTGTTTTAAGGTCAGACAAACTAGAAGTTCATAAAATTGCAAGAGCAGTATAGGAATAAGGAGAGACTGAAAACCAGATTATTTTTTAAAAAATGTTAGTAAAGGGTTGAAAATTTGTTGAAATAAGCGATTCTTTCTTTTTGGCAGTGGACGCATCAGGATTCTTGATGATCTTCTCTTTATAATGAAGGACTGAAAATTAGACACAGAATTATAGAATTCAGATGCATCACTATGTGTATCATTTTTTCAGAGACTTCGGTAAGATTAGAGAACGGGTCGCGGTGGAAACTATTAAAATAGCAGTCGCTTGTGAAATTCGAATGGAAAGTGTTGCTTCAATTGAGACTGATTTGACGGTCGAAAAGGGTTTTTTATCGCATTATGTGTTATTGATGTTTATACATGTGTGACTGTGCTACACAAGAGTTAAACAAGAGGTGGAAATCAGATTATATAAAATAACAGTCTGTCGTCTAGACTTTCCATGTGATGAAAAACCAAATTAATGAAAAAGTGAAGGATCGCTAAAGCTGCGTGCCAACGGCTTGTCTTTCCACGAGTTTCGTCCGCGGTTCGCGTTATTCCCTGTCGTGGGAACAGAAAGAATCGGTGTAGCTCGCGGGCTTGTAAGTGCATCTGTTGCTTCCCGCGTTATGGCGGTAAAGAGCTCGCGCATCAAAGGAAAGTAGAGAAGCCAGACGGAGCCAATGCATCCCTCTCACTCGAGCGCTGCCGAGATATTTGCAAAGCTACGCGCAGTAAGAAGGGAGAGACTGTTCGAATTCAATCGACCACAGTCCACAAGTACGAACCTCAAGGTTTGGCCAAGCCACACGCCGTTGGAACAAGGCTTAAGACAACCTGGCGGGACGACATCCGTAGATAGCACGTTAGATATAGGGGTCTATTCTGGTACCCCCGGTTGGGTTGGGAGTTGGGTTGGATTCCGTTGTTAACGTGCGAAACCCAACCCAACCGGGGATACCAGAATAGACCCCATACTCTGAATACCTTAAGGTTGGATACCCTTAATTGCCTAAAGAAGGTTGGCCTATAAAGGAATGAACATGTATGAACTTAATTCTCTATATGTCCGAGAACATCAGCTCTTTCATCAAAATTCTACGGTTTAATAAAAATAGAGATTTTTTTTTGTAAATAGGTTTCATTGGTATTAAGAGTATAAGGAGAAATTGGTTTTTATGAAAAAATTCCATATTTCATTAAGTTTAGCATTCATTCTTAGGAAAATGTGTATAGATAGTATAAACTAACATTTATGAATATTCATTTATTGCCGCAATGGCCTAGTGGTAAGGTCTCGGCTTCGGAAGCAGAGGATTCCATGTTCAAAACCCGATTCCACCTAAGATCCGCCGTGTAAGCGGGCCTGCTGTGCATTAAATCATACAGCGAGGAAGTTTGGAAAGGGTTGACAGTTCAGGCATCGTTCTCGTCCATCTGACCATGGTTCAAAATTGCGAGGTCGTTCCAAAATAGCCCTCGTGATGCTTCAAAACGGAACAATAATATAACTAAACAAAATTGAATAATCATTACTCACTGAAAATAAAAATGATAATTTCTTGATCAAAATTCGAACAATCAATCAAATGATTATATTTATTTGTGAAATCTAACACTATATAGACATTCAGTTTCTTCAATACTTAGTTCCCCATAACTCAGCTGAAGTACAGAAAATTTTGTCAGTTATGTATCGCTGTAGAGATACAAAACGATAAAAGCAAAAGAAACAGTCGGGATTGCGAAGCATCCAATGAAGGAATCATTCAGAATCAGAATTTTGAGTGATCAGAGATCAGAGTAAATTTTGAAAATGCTTTTCACCTAATAATCCTTTCTATTACTTTTACCTTTACACCATAGGTAATGTATGCAGAATTTTTAATAGTAAAAATGCGAAAGATGTTCAAGTGTTGTTCTCTTTTTTTTCTTTTGGTGTTGAGAAGAACAACCGAGCATACCACTACTTTCTACTTTTTATCTGGTCTACTTCTAGATTAAGTTCTTCTAATCTACTTCTTGATTTAATATTTAGATTAACATCCTGTATAATTCATCTCGGAAGTTAATCATGACGAAAGTTATAATTTAAGAGAATGATCGATTGATTAAGGTGACCCCTTCAGCTGCAAAAGACTCTTCAAACTTTCAAATGAGAATTTAAAGTTATATTCACAATCAGCAGGAAAAAACATTTTTTTTAAATAAAAAATTTCCATTTCATTTTAAGACGAATTGCTAGCGCTCATATTTTAATTTACGCTTACACGCACTTATTAATTACCATCCAAGGAAAAGTTTTACTAGCTACCGTGTTTGAAAGTTTTTATTCTGTTATGGTTTAAACTTTTCTTCCATAATTTAGTTAAACCTTTACCAGTCATAATTTGAAATTCATAGAAATGCAAAGATACGTGACTGTTATGTAAGAATATGAATGAAATATTTCCCAGTGCTCGAACAACTATACATTTTAAGCATTTTTTTCCAGTTTAAGATCGTAAATTAAATTCTTCAAAGAACTTCTGTCTTTTCTTCAATAATTGCGATTCAGATTTCGTACTAAGATACGTTCCCGCTGAAACAAATTTATAAAATAAAGGAGCAAAGATGAAACTTGTTTTACAAAAGTATCAATTACATCTCTCGCGACCACAAATGTTCATTAAATTTACCACACTTAATTAACGACTCCACCAGCGAACAATTATTTTCTCCTCTTTTTAAGCCGCAACATTCCTTGGAACAATACAAGAATCATTATTAGTTTCTTCCCTCCCCAACTCCGTCATTTTTTTAAGCTCTTCTATGTAAAACTTCTGGAGGAAAATCTCCAATTCTCTTGTTTTCAGTGCGATTCCAATAGACCTCCCCCACCCCTTCCTTCCTCTTTTACTTCCTCCTTCCACTTAATATAAATCCCGGAAGTTCGAATCATTTATTATTCCTTCGAATACCCTTCGCACACCCTCCTCCACCCTTAACCAAAAAGTTTCTCTCCAACCATTTTCTAATGTTCGATAATCGAATCGAATTTAGCGATATGACTGAAGATCACGTTTTCGTACAACTAGACTTCCTGGCCCTCCCTCCAAACGATATATTTTTTTTATTTATTCTATTTACTACACTCACCCCCGCCACCTCCTACGTATTATTCGAGTTCCTTCCAAAGAAAACTTATCGTGCTTTTTTATTTTGTTGCAGCCCCCTCCTCTTCTCCTAGAGGGTGTATCAAGAGGGGGTGGATGCAAGACTATCGTTTGCGGCGTTCAACGATCCGTAAAATTGAAAATCCCTTACCTCCTTCGTTAGCTACAGAAGAGGGTTTTTATTTACCGAATTTGGAATTTTGCCGGGGAAAAGATTCGATTCTTTCCGTGTGACATCATTGTCCTTGCTAAAACTGTACTTTTACGATACCTCCTCAACCCCTTATGTCAACCTCTTCTCCCCCTACCCCACATTTTCTGATCACGATGAAGGTTTGTTTGGTAAATTGAGATGGAGAAAAAAGGAAAGCCATAAAAATAAATCCTCCTTTCTTAAGAGTTGACATTTAAAAAAAGAAATGGTGGTGATAAAATGCATTATTTATATATTTCATTTTCTTGAAGCCGAAACTAGAACACGATGATACAGCGGAAAGATATACACAAAGCGTCATCCCGATATCGTAAAAGAGGAAGTCTTCTCTGAACATCGAGTACTAAAAAAGATGACAGAAGCATTAATTTGGTTCGTCCTCATCGATGCATTCTTATGTTCCAGAGATGGGGTGCTCACAAAAAAAGAGCTGCTGTAGAAAGAACTCTTAGATGAGCTCCACTGGAATTTGGTACGCATGTTTTATTGAATGCACGATTTCGATTTTTTGAAAGTAAGAAGGATTGAAAGCCTGTTTATTTATAAAAGCAATGAAAATTTAGTACTTATAAACTGAATACGTTTCGCTATTGTAGTCCATACCTTTCTCTCGGTAATGAATCGTTGACTGATGGGGTTCTTTTCATTTGATCAGAAATAACACTTGAATAATTGGCCATCTGATCTCTATTGTTTTCGTTTTAAAATTTTTTTAAACGTCTTTATTGATGATGCTCACATTTGAATAATTCAAAGAGTTTATTTAAGAGTAAGTAGCCACTACAGCTTCATGACGATTAAAAGTGATTAAAGAATTATAGCTAAAATATATATCTGCATAACCTCGTGCTAGAAGCTTTTCGAAGTTAGAGATTTAGCTATAACTCGTTCTCCTTAAGCTCATCGGAGCACGCCAAATGTTTTGACGTTCAACATAATAATAATTCTAAAAGCAATTAAAAGAAATGAATCTGGAAAAGGATAGAATGAAGTTTTATAATATCAGAAACAGTGGCATAGTCGCAAATTAAGTCGTGCAGGAACGTTCTAACCCGAGTGACAAAGATCTTGCTGTTTTAACCCTTTATTTACTGAATTTACCTACTAGCAACTTTTTAATTTCGTTTTTTAATCATTAGATAATTTTTGTATGTAGAATAACCCTGGGAATGAGGAAAACACTTTTTTAATTAATTAAAATTACTTAATTAATTTAAGTAATAATTGAAAAACTTTACTTTCTGCCTTCAGCTGCCATTTACTGCTTGTTATTGAAACTCCATTCTCCGTGTTCTTGTGAATACTGTCAGGAAAAACGGCCATATTGCGAAGGTATGAACGTGATTAAAGCAGTACTTTAAAGTACCGTCAGTAGATAAAGGGTTAAGAAGGTTTTTACAATTTTTCTTTTTTATTTTTCGAGGAAAAAAGCTGCGCCGGGACGGCGTTCCGGCTCCACTACACCTCTGAAGAAAAAAATGAGTAGCCGACTTGTTGCAAATAAATAGGGAAATTTGAAACAGTTAACAAAATCTTAAAGTTAAAGATAATGTGAGAGTAAAACCGTAGGAATCAGGCCTAAAACATTCTCACCATGAGATTAAAATAGAATTTTGAAATCAGCGACAGTCAAAAGACAATAGAATGAAGAAATTATACTCAGGATTAGTTTAAATGTTGAAAAGAAAGCAATTTGCGATGCAGTTAGGGGTGATTGGGGTAAAATAGGGTACCTTGATCCTGGCGCTATGTTCTCCTTTCTAGTGTACAGATTTTGAATGATATTCCACTAGCCAAGAAGAAAGACTGGTCATGGTGGCCGTTTTGATGCTGTTGAATTCACTGCGTCTGTGAAGGTTTATTTGTTTGAGGACGTTAACTCTCTAATGCTCATTTGTTTTTAAACTATCCTTACTTAAAAACCATTGGAGTTATAAAAACCATATTTAGTCTAGCTTATTATATGTTTACTAAGGATTTATACCTATCACACAATAAAGATTTAGTCCAATAATTGCGTGGTTCCATTTCGTTTTTCATGTCTTCTGCATTCGGGGTAAAACTTGGTACTCTACGTGGCGCAAGATCGGGCCAAACAGTATTGATGATTCTTCCGCGGATGACGATAAAAACACATCGGATGTTGATTGTTTATATTTTAATTATGTATTTTCTATTTTAAATAAATGCAAAGGATGGATCCAATATAGAAAATGTCTTAACTGGGCCCACGAAAGCTACAATGGCGTGGAGGAAGAAGACAACTGCTTTACATGTGAATTTTGTAACTTTATTATTCCTAAATTGTCATATAAAATAAAAAATTTTCCTACTTTCCCACTGAAAATCTAGTTTTCCCAGTTTCCGATAAAGTTAACATATGTACCCTGTTGAACCCCACGTGGGTTAAAACCGGGTGGTTTGACTTTTTTATATAAAAATATCATTCATAAAATGTAGTGAAACTATGACTTTTCGGTAATGATATATTAAACTGCGTTAAACAATGAATATTTAATAAAATTTGACAACTCTATGTCAAATAGTTTAGCTCCAACAGGCCTTCAAGTCTCAGCTACACGGTTTTACACCACTTTCCCCTACTCGGATTTCGGAATTTTAACAATAAAGAAAAGCTGTATAAAATTTTCTTAACTGAGCGGACGCAAACATAGTGTTTAGAATTTATGAGACAAGTAATGCATGGGAGGATCAATATGCAGCAGTCTGCAGACAACTTTCTCTGATGAAATCAATGGAACTTAGATATTCTTGATGGGTGGAAGTATAATTATTATAATCTGCAGTGAGAAAAAAATTCTCTAAACTTCAGTTTGGTAGCAGGTATGTTATGGCATGGGACTGGTTTTTACTCGTATTTAAGTGCCTTTTGTATTTGTTTCTAGGCAAATGTAATCAGAGGCATATATATGTCCTGTTATTGACCATCTCTTTCATGAAATGGCTCTTCTGGGAGGGGAAAGATGAATCTACTAACAAAACAACGCACCTGTCTACACAAGTTGAAAAGCAAAAATCTGGTCCCAAGCTAATGATATTCAAACAATTCAGACTAATAATTTTCAATTCTTATAGAGAAATTGTGGTGTTATCTAGCAAGATAAGTTAATCAAAATGGGAGGTACTTTTTCTCAGTTTTAGAAGTGAGAAAAAATTGAAAATAAATAGTACGAAACCAGTCCTAAACTGCGTTAAACATCAATAGTGTCGAAGAAGGTATGGATATATCGGGTCATTATAAGTAATGAGAGGTTTTAGAAGATAATAAATATTTGTTACTGTATTATTATATTGTTTTTATTTTGATGGCCTTAAAGTTTCTACAGGTAGAAATAGTGTTTATTTTCATTGTTGTTTTATTTTCGAAATAAAATGCATACATATTTTGTTGACTGTTTTTATTAGCATTTTCCATTTTATGATAACACTAAAATACAGTCGCTATCTCCTCATCAAAAACTTCCGAATAATCTTAAACTTTTTTGCTTGACTGAAAAGTTTTACACGAGCTGCATGAGTCCGTTCGTTTTCATTGTCACCATAGAATATCTCATTTAGCAACATATTTTCTTGCTCCATATATCTAATTGACGTTCAGAACTTTTGCTTATTCGAAATTTGACTTCTGCCATTGTCTTCCATTTTAAAAAGTTAGAATTCTTCTAAATTCGTCTGCATACAAAAAAAGTTATTTTTAATCATGCCTTGAAAGAAAAATGATAGTAATAAAAATAGAATTATTATTACTATCACTTTTAATAATTATAGAACTTTATTCCTCAAGTTCGTGTGAAAAGCGAAAGTTGTGCAAGTTTGAAAGCCTACTTATACTTTATTAGTACTAGAGAATCAACAGTAGAATTTGTATAATTGAGATCCTAAAAGAAATGCTGTTCTCTTTCCAGCGTCAAAGCAATAAAATATTTAACACCTTTCACGAACACAGAACTTATGGAAATAGCGCACTCGTCTTATCGTATTAATAGCAAATATCGCAGTTAGTTTTAGATAAGATTACATCTGCCTTTATTTGAATTTCATTTTCTAAAACTCAGCTCCATGAAACCAGCTCAAGGATGCAATGAAATTGTCTTCCATTTGAATAGTTGATTATCACGATGAGTGATTATTAGTTTCCATTTTTAGTTCATGCGAAGATGTTTTAATCCTGTTTTCGTTTGTTAGGACATGAAACTAATATTATAAAGAACAGAATTAAAAATCAGAAATGAATCTTACAAATGCTGAGTTGATTCGTGTCGTCTGACTTTCATGCTGATCTAAGCCCATTAGATTATGAACGAAAACTTTTCTCGAAGGGATATTGGGGGGTGGGTCTGAAAATAGGGCGTACTCAATAATAAAATGCCTCATCAAGGGATACGAAAGGAAATACAACCGTTTATAATGTTTGAATAATGTGTAATAATAAATGTTTGAAAGTACAATTTTTCACGATTGTACTTTCAAACATTTTCTGGTCTAAACTGCGCATCATTCCTTTTCTGCTTTTCTTTACTTTATCGTACATAAAGTACACAAAAAGAATTGTGTGAAAATTCAACCTTCAGAGTTTAATCAATCTCCAGGGTCTAAAACTCTCGAGCCTGAAAAAACCATTTTTGAAATTATATGTGTCTATCTATCTGTTCGTCAGGCACATCGCATGAGTCTGTCACGCTACAGTAAAACTTCGCTTAACCGAATTCGGGTTGACCGAAACCTGGGTTATCCAAAATGCCTCTGAAATCGCAAATCAAAAACCATGGGAATAATCGCGAACGCGAAAGCTCGCTGGGCTATGGCTACCAGAGAGGTGAACGCTCGACCTGTAAATGTAATTTTAAGTTGGATGAAGAACATAAATGTAGCCTAAAAAGGCTTTTGAATTCGTTTCACATTCAAAACAATTCAGAATTGCATACTGTAATTGTATACAAAATAGTAATAGATGTTCGTGGCTTAACTGAAAAAAGCCTTATCAGAAACGGCTTCCTCCCCTCCCCATGTAGTTCGGTTAACCGGGATTGTACTGTACTCAAAATTGCAAAATGCTAGCCAATAAAATTCAGATTGAGGTGTTTACATTAAAATTTTAGATTTCTGTCAAATTTTGATAAAATATGTCCACACGAATTCTGTTTGTTTCTCCGTCTCATCTATATATTTAAAATAATTTGGTGAAAAAACCTTCACCGAGTCCGTCAGTCTCAACCACTGGATCGATTTCGCCAATTTTTTTTCGTATGGAAGGTTATGACGTCTAGATATGTCATCAAGGGTCGCCTGCCCCCAGCACCCTCTATTTACAAACGAAATCGAATACAAACTTCTCCACTGTACATTGTCTATGGAGAAAAACCTTCTAGAAATCACCCAGCCCCAACCACCGGACCGATTTCGACAATTTTTTTTTCATATGGAAGCATATGACGTATAAATTTGCAATGAATGTCGCCTGGCCCCACCCCCATTTTCAAACGAAATCGGAAAAACATTTCTTCACCATACATTCTCTATATGTTTTTTCGATTGTGTTCAAAAGTGGTGGGAGGTGGGGAACAGGCGATCCTTGATTACATATTTAGACGTCATAACTTTCATATGAAATAAAAATTGTCGAAATCGGTCTGGTTGTTGGGGCTAGGGGATTTCTACAGCGTTTACCCATAGACAATGTACAGAGGAGAAGTGTTTTTTCGATTTCGTTCGATAATTCAGGGTGGTGTGAGGCAAGCGAACCTTTATTGCAAATCTAGACATCATAAGCTTCCATATGAAATAAAAATTATCGAAATACGTCGAGTGGTTGGGACTGGCGAACTGTCCGAAGGTTTTACCATATTATTTTAAATACATAGATCCCAACAGTTCCATCGCAATGGCGTGTCAAAAATATTGTAAAATACCTATTGTAGGTGATGGAAACTGTTTATTAAGGGCAATTTAATTCTGTATTTATGAATCTGTAGACTTTCATGCCGAAATTCGTGAAAAAGTTATACAAAACATTACAAGTAGATGAGGTTTATTGAAAGACTTCACAATTTTAAAGGAATCTGTTGTCTACAAAGAATATGAAATCTATGGTTTTATTGTCTGTTCCACTGATCTTCATGCAGTATTTAACACTGAAAAAAGTAGTGGCTGAGAGCCTCGAAGCAGCGAGGTGGCAGGGGCAGTGCTGAGCATAGTGGGTACTGGCCTCGAATCCGCCCAGATGGCGACGAGAGCAGCTAGTTTATTACTAAAATATAAATCTGCATCAAGTTTCGACCAAATCCGTCAGCGGATTAACTTTCTGTTTATCCGTGCCTACGTGAGCGCGATAACTGAAAAACGTAGCAAGTAGAGCGATGAATTCAAATATATGATCTTTAGAACAAAACTGCAGAACTCTGTCTACTATTTTACTAAATCCGTTAAGGGATAGACTATCTGTTTGTCTATACCCGTGTATGAGAAATCTATAACTAAAAAGCAAAATGAGCAAGATAAACGGATTTGGGATCGCTGCCTTGACACCAACATTATAGTTCTATATTAAATTTTGAACTCAGTCGGGAAAAGTCCAAAATACATACCCCGTTCTCTTAACTATCCTATTGTTACAAACATGGAAAGTCGCTTCCCAGCAATGCAAGTCTTATGGTTGGGAAGAGAGTTTTACAAGGTTAAGCATGGAGTGACCTCAGCGACTGTTATGGCACCCCTGACCTTGGCGACCATTTTGGCGATTTGGTAACAAATAGATGATTCCCGAAAATGCCGATTGCTTTTCTCGATATTTCTACTAGGAAAGGGAATACACGAGAAAACACCATGTGACGTCACGGCCTGTCGGAGAGAATATTTAAGGACGACGCCTAGATCAGAGGAGCGTCTTGATCGACTGGTTGCTCGCCTCGAAACGCGAACGTCTTTGGAGTTCTATCCGCTGTGTGAGCTAGTCAGCTGGTGAGCTGAGCTGTTATTGTCGTCACTAGTTATTTGCTGACTGTTTGTGTTGTTAAATATCTAAGTGCTGAATTGTCATTACCTGTGAATTGTTGTCTATTTACATTCGTAATCTGTGCAAGAACTATTGTTTCCTGTACCTGTGCTACGTGTTTTCCTGCATATTTGTAAATAAACCTTCATTCTCCATTATCCTGCGTGTTGGACTGTTTACACCATACACCCACGGAAAGACTTTTGCAACACTCTAAAGCTTAAAACAAAACTCGGCCATTATCAAAGTATTAGAGAAATTCATTTTCGCCATTCTTAATTTTACATTGTCCCTACTACTGTAAAGAAGTTTACATAAAAAGTGAAACAGGCCTGATTTCTCCTCATAATAGCCACCTTTTGATTATTCTAATAAAATAAAACACGAATTCGATTCTTCTTAATGAAAGGGTGACCGCAGAATACAATTTTTGTCTATTGCAGCAATTTCAGGGACAGCTTGAATATTTTGTAATATTTGAACACATTTTTGATACTATCTTCACTTTCTCTTCCGGAACTTGTAACACGGTATCTGGAAATTTGAGAAATATTCCCGAGGTGGAAGTGATAGAGTATCAGTCATAACACATGATCAAACAAAGATTTCTTAATCACCCAAGTGAAAAAGTTAAATATTTTTGCCATAAAACGTAGTTATGACTTTATCCATTTATTTTATTCATTTAGAAGGATTTTTTAACATGAATACGTTTCATCGATTGGAGTTAGGTAAAAATTTTAGCAAAAATTGTGTTACGTGAGACTGATGCTTAGAAAACTAAATTATATGACTTTTTTTATGAAATTTCTCAATGGGTTATTAGATTTGTGGTTAAATTGCCAATTGATATTATTTCAATAATAACACTGATTGCAATATTTTTTTGTTACTGATCTCGAGAAATTGCCTTTAAAGCATTCATGAGAAGACTTGTTATTTAATTGAAAAGAGCAACAGGTAGTAATAAACTACAAAATGTCTTGTGGAAAACGAAAAGAAATTTAAAAGAAATAAAAAGGGATAAGCTTCTCTAGTTCACGCATGGCAGAAATATTTTCCCCTTAAATCTAATAAGAAACTGAATTTACCTAAAGAAACAAAAATAATCTCTACATTTTTAAACATTTTATACCATTCAAATGCTCCTATTTTTTGATAATCAGTTATCTTCAAAGGCTTTTTGCCGAATTTCAAATATTTTTCAAGTTTTAAAAATATCAGCTTGTGCAAGAACCCTCATCATTTAGCTTCTCTTAGAGTGTACCGAAATTCACCAAGTTTCAATGTCTATTTCTTTCTGAATACTAATGGTTTTGAACAGGAATTTTTATATAAGTTGCCCTATGTGTCAGGCTCTAAAGTTATGAAAGAAAATTACGCTTGTTTTGTTAAGTTTTGCACATGCGCAGTTAAAAATTATTTACTACAAACGCTCATATTTCCTGTAATATTCCAATATTTTAATTTAAGTTTTAATAAAATGCTTCTTTTACATATTGTCAAGTATTCTGTAAGTTTAGTACAAGTTGGTGGAAAACTCTTCATTTCATAAGCAAAAAACTTGCCGAACAATTTGGGATTTTTTAAGAAAACCTCAATATCTTCTCGAAAATACGTGCTATTTTTATGAAAATGCATGTAAGTACTAAGCACAACAAATATAACCATTGATGAAAGTTACATCTCGTTATCAGCTTTCTGTGAAACAGGATGGGTCAAACTCCATTTTGGCCCTCATCCTTTTCTGGTGACCCCCCTAATTGTCCACATGTGAAAATGTGAACATAAAATGTGAGTTCCGACGATAGTATCCATAGTATCCATATTAACTCCAATTTTGTAACATCTTCGAAATCGCGCATTATTTTTGGATACCAGTTTAGCCTAAATGTATTTTAAATTAAGCATTCCCGATACTTTTTGATCACGATAGTATCTTGCTGTGAAACGATGTAATATTAACTTTCATTTCTAAATAAGATTATTTTCGAGGCTTTTTTATCTTACGAAGATTTAACAGTTCATTCTCCTGGTTCTGGAATCAGGCTGGCTGAGTTTGTAAGCATGAATAAGCAGAGTTTGTAAGTTGAATGAATATTGCATGAAATAATCGAAAACTGTCACTAAATTGAAAAAGCACTGTCTTTTTAAAAAAAATTAACAAAAGAAATTTCACTTGTTACCACCACGGGAAAAGGCAGGCAAAAGATTTTTAAATGCTGCTTCTAAATTATAAAAAAAATTATAAAAATTTTAAGATCTTCATTCATTTCAATTATAATAGGCAGTTGTAAATAGCATGAATCAACAAAAAATAAATAATAAATATTGTAAGTATTTTTAAATTAAATTTTGTCTTTAGTATTTTTACCAAGCTCACGCCGGCTCAGAATTTTGTGTTAATCAAGTGAGACCCGCCGGTAGTACCCTCCAGCATGGACGTATTAAAAAAAATGTGAACGCAGCACTCCACCAGGACAAAGAAATCAATCAAATATTAATATTCTATTAATTTTTTATACTGAATAAATTGCTAGTTAATATCGGACGTTTATTATTTTTATGAGAAATGAGGTTCAAAACGTAATGAAGAAAAATTAAATACAAATGAAGCTTTAAAATATTAAATTTCATATGCTTTTTGAAGAAGAATTAAAATGCATCATAACTCTTCGATAAAGTATCCGAAGAGATTTTACGAATGGAAATAATATGAATTTATTGAACCACAGGCATAATAAATTTTGAAATCACAGATCTTTATGTTTATAATGCAAATAATTTTATGATTTGTTATTTTTCTTATGCAAATTGTGTTTATTCTCAACTTACTAGCACATTCTGAAATAAAAGATAATGTCAAAAAACTAATTAGTAGCGAGTACGTAAAAATGAGAAACGTGAATACCGACCATGCTTAAAATAGTATTACATAAAAAAATAATAATTATAGCTCAATAATGCCAGGCGGGAAACTTTAATATCCTCTGAATATCTCAAGTGTAATAAATATCTCATTAGTACAATTTATCAGTCTTTTCATTAAAATTCTTTATCTATTTCTTACGAATTATGTATAAGGAAAAAAGATATATACCTACAAAGAAAATATCCGAGGTCTGGATATTTTTTTTGTTTGTTCCATTTTGTTCCAAATTAAATTAAGCTCCATATACACGCTTGATTGGCCGTCTTGAAGAGAGTAGTCTTACTCAAAGAAAGGCGCTTTTATTAAAATGGAAACTTCTGCCTCAGGTTTTAGGATTCAATCTCATCACCAAATAAGTCAAATTATTAACTTTGTTAACGAAATTTCTAGGAAATATAAAGAGCATGATATTTTGGGTAAAATCATCGACATATTTATGTACCCTCTTATGAGAAGATGAAAGTTTGTTTGAACAGGTATCTTTAATTTTCTCGAAAATTATGGATTATTTATCGTTTTATGTTTGGAAAAGTAATCCTTTTCCATCATAATGAAGAAAACTGCTAATACACGACAATTTCGATTTTTGTTTTCATTAGTGAGGATTATTTTGATGAAATGCTGTATGCATTCATTACAAGAAAATTAGCAAAAAAACACGAAGCAACTTTTATGGTAAAGAAATAGATCCTTTTAAAATTAATTATTTTTCTGTAAAATTTTCGGAAATTCTTACAGGATAGGAGAATAGAAATTATTAAATACATTTAGTTTTAAATTTCTTCAATCCTTTATATATACAAACTTAACGGAAACAAACTAGTTATTCGAAAATAAGCTACTCAGTTGTTTTTTTTTTAAACTTTATAATATGTGTTACATTTCTTTCTCTTTTTATGAATTACTTACCGCCTTCTGCGACCAGCCGTGCCCCTATCATTTTAATAATTTTAATTTAGTTATGTGAGCCAACTTTAAAGTCTGTAACTTATTTAATTTCTGATAAGTGGAAGGTATTTAATGCTGTAAATGACGAAGAAACGAATTAGAAAATATAAAAAAGAAAAAGAAAGAAAGCATTGTACTGGAAAGGTAATAGCATTTGAACTAAATTTTGATGCATAAAAAGAATTTTTGTATGTTGAAGTTTTGTATGTATTGAAATTGATTATTTACATATATTGAAACCTGAAGCATGTAAAATCTGACGTCAAGGATCAAACGTTCTCCAGGTGCGGCGCGGAAGTTTCCAGAAGAAGATCATAAAAACTGAGAATGATATTTGTATAATTTTTTTAACAGGCAAAACACATGCTTTTTAAAGATTTGATGAAACAATGAAATGTGTTTAACTTCTTCTAAATGTCTTTGCAGCAATGAAAAGCATTGTGATAATTTTTTGAATTTTAGAATGGTGAGAAAATCATTTGGGCAATAATATTCTCGTAAATGATCACCGTAAAGACGACAAAATTCTATTTAATTTTTAATTAATTTAAATTTAAATTAAAATTTCAAAACATTTCTCACTAGGTGCACATTTTTACCCTCTAAAGTTTGCGGCAAATTTGGTGGTTCTAATTTGAAGCAATACTCCCTGATGAGCGCCAACTGACTGATATATATACACATTCGCCTTTGCTATTATCAGAGGTATATCAAAATATCCAAAATAACTCACAAAACAAGTTTCATAAAATAATAAAGTGCCTTAACGTATACAAAATTTATTCCAGATTCTTAAGAACTACATTAAAAACTATAATAAATTCGTCGTATAGATAGATATACTCATACTTTAATCAAAGCAATCGAAAAAGATTCGGTGAAAACATGCGATTCCTCAGTGCAAAATTCTGCAATTCTCATAATCTCAATAATAATTTAACTTAGCCGGTCAGTGGCGACTAATAAGGGGAAGAGGGGAAGGTCTCGACCCTTTTTTGCCTAAATAATTAAATTCGTATTTCATTTTAAGTGCCTGAAATTAAGTATTATAACGTATCAATAGTGTTCAGGAAAACTAGCTAATTTTGTAACTAATCTTTAAATTTTGCTCTCATTCCCCTGTACTTTTAAGTGTCTATAAATTTTTCCACCCGACTTATAACTCTCAACTACTGCTATTGTAGCCAGTCTCGTAAGAGCAACATCATTATACGATATTTTAACTAAGTAGACCACCTTAACACTTTGTAACGAAAAGCTTTTATGACTACGTCTGCTGAAGAAGTAATTTAAATAGCTTGCTTTATCACAGAGCTTAACATTTGTGTTAGATTTATTCCTGGTCACAAAGTTAACCAACCCAGTTTTCATATGATTATTTTACAAAAATGCAATGGGAATTAATGGCGTTCTACTACTTCTGATATTGTCAGTGTTTTCGAATTGCACACCTGTAAACATCGATTATTCCTCTTTTTCCCTTCAGAAGAATTGGAACTTGTTCTAGAGTTACCCGAAGTTGCAAAACGCGAATCAACAGTTGCGTTTCGCACTTTAACCTCCCATCGCGTGACAGACCGCCATTAGGGGTTTTAGAACTCCACGCACACAAGGAATGCGTTCCGTTTTTCAAAAGCTGTTCCCTATCTCATAGGGCTTTTCCATGCTATGACGTGATTTGCTGGCAGACGATATAGAACGAAGGGGAGGGGGGGGGGTGGTAATGACCAGAGAATTCGACCAGATGACCATCGGAGTGACCACAGCGCTGGAAAAGAAAAGCTACAATAAAAAATAAAATAAAACGGTGGCTCCGAAGTTTTAGAGTGAAATTCGACTGTCCATGTTGCATTCATTCATGAACGGCTGATGGTTGAAAGTCCAAGTCGTGTGGTGGTTTCTTTTTTTAAATTTTTTTCTTTTGCTTCGCCTTTATTCTTTTCTACTGTTTCCTCGAGGGGAGCTTGTGAAAAATGCATGTTCTCTTGAAGAAAGTCGAATATTTATTCAAGATGGACCACGGGGTATCTTCTGAAAATCGAAGGTCACCACGGGGAGAAAAAAGGAAGCAATTTTTCTGAGTGGTTGTATATCGTATTCCGTTTTACAGGAAAGTTGAATTCTCAAAATCCGACCGTTTCTATTAGTCTATTTGAATGACTTGCAGAAGCTATCATGTTTCTAGAAAATTATACTCTTTATTTGTTTTTCGTATAAAACCGCTGAATTTGATGGTACTTTTACGCAGACGATTCTAATTTTACTGAGCTTGAATATAAAGCAACATTCCAACTTCTGTCGTTTAAATGTATTTTACATAAGCAGTGTTTACGGCCTTAGCGAAATATTTGAATGCGAAATGCTCTATTCTTGCAAACTTAAACGAAAATCTTGTAATTTAGATTCAACTTTATTTTTATAACCGTTGTACATGACTTCAAATTTTTATGGTAATATAAAAGAATAAAACCATCTAATTTAAAAGGAAAGCTAAGATTTCACAAATTCTTTCGGAATAAGATATTAAATGTAGCTGAATATATTTATTTAAATTCTTAGGAAATATATTTTTGGTATTTGCAACAGAAGTGAGATGAAGTAACATTTCTCATATTAAGTCAAACAAAGTATTTCTATTAAATTAAAGGGTTAATTTTTATTTTTCTTCTTCATAGCAGATCATTTTGCGTACCTAAAGCTCTTATTTTTGCTTTGAAAGGTGAAATCCATTTAACAAAGAAACAGTTTAAAGTTGTTAAAAGCGAATATGAAATTCATTCACATATTTAAGAAAAATAGAATGCAGCTCAAACATTCACTTAACAAATCTTCACATAAGATTCTTCAGTTTAGCATAACAAGATATCTTAACTTAAATAAAACTCTTAATTCTTATCTAGCTTTAAAAAAATGATTATCAGATGAAATTATTACTTTAAAAATGACTTTTATTTCTATATGCTTCTATTCTCTTCATAATTTAATTAATTACAATTATATATATACTTGAAAATATTATTAATTAAAAATAATACATGTTGTTCCATTTATAAGCTTTAGAACCGGAATTACACCATTGTAATTGTTCTTCTGCCATATTTTAAGAGTTTTAATACTAATTTCTTTTAAACAGTGATAGAAATTTTTTCACTGGAGGTACCGGCAATGCGCATTTGAACAAATACACTGATTAAAAATACATAAAATTTTTCTTTGAATGTGAATGGCAGCGAGAATGTAAATAAATACATTGATAGAAAATGCATATCATATTTTCTTTACACACGAATGACAATGTGCATGCAGAAAAATAAAATTGTAAATATGCGCACTGAAGAAAATCAAGTATTATTTGGGAAAAGAACAGCTTCCCGTTAACGGTTCTAGAAAAAAATTTGATAGAAATCTCCAATTTGTGTGTAAGGATAACTCGCCAAATTTCATCCTTTTAACTCGTTGCTTTTTAGAGTTATCATACGCTACTAAACATACACAAGAAAATAAATAATTCTAAATAAAACATTCAGACTTAAGAAATATATCAATGTTAATATTCATTAAATTTGTGGTTGAATGTCTCAATGATCGCAGTAATCGTTGTACATATAGTTACCTCTAACATGATACAGTGAACATGATAGCAGATGAATTAAGTAAACTCCATAAAATGAATGACAATGAACAGATTTGACGACTTGTAAATTCGGCTATATGGAATCGGTATTAAGCTGAAACTAGTAGTTACAATAAGACTGCAAAACACAAAGTTTATATTTATTTCGCTTAAAAGCTCGAAGGATGTCTTTAAAGAATGATGAATTTCTCTTTCAATCCTAAAGAAATTATTACATCTCATCCATAATATTTAAAGTTAATAATTTGTAAGACAACTTCAGTACTGCCTGACGTTTTGAAGCTGTACTAATGCTCGTAGTTTTGAACATTGATTTGAGTCATGAGAACGACATTTGAACTGGCACCCTACTCCCCAAACTTCAAAGGACTCTAGGTGAGGACATTTCATCGTGGATTACGCATTCAGAGTACACTAGTTTCATATACTCTTTGAATCTTTGGTGGAATTGAAAACATCAAATGATATGTGGGTTTCAGGAACGGTTAAGAAGGTAAAGCGAATGGCATGATGCTAACGGATATTTCATATGAAAGATTTTCTTTAACATATTTTAATATTAATATCTAATCTCCGATATCTAACTAAAGATATCTCCACGATGTTTCTAAGATATTCTTAATCCCGTACAATATCGTATGAATATTGTAGAGCATCATGTGCTAATAGGGAAAGATTTAAACTCATAGGGCATGAATGTTAAATTGCTAGCCTGTTCTCTCCCTACAATGACGGGCTACACATCAGTCAATGAGCATACAACTATTTCTGCACTGAAGAAACGTTATAGATCCCACTACCTTCTAGCTAGTTACCTACGTGGGCTAGGCTACTAGTCCACCAGTAGCCTAATGGGTTATGGCATGTCATGGCACAAGAACATGAATTGGAGGAAGAAGGTTATGGGTTTTATTCTCTGGATGTGCTCTTAACTATTAGACTGAAGTATGCTTTAGCAACGAATGCTAGCTGCGGTTGAATTGGATACTGTAGGTTTGCGTTTCCTTCCAAGCAAAACACTACTGTCTGTCCGCCACAAGAACTGTGGTCGCCAAAATGTCCAGTTTACGGCAGTCGCTATAGAAACAGGTTATCGTAGGAAGAATCATTTCTAGTAGGTAGAAATTCATTCAAATGTGCTACATTGGCGCATCTAGCACTTAATGGGCTATTTATGGTAATCGAGAAGACAAATGATCAACTTCTCTTTTTACCACCGCAAACTGGCGCCAAGAATAAAATAAAACTCCGACTTCCGTCGAATTCCTTCTATTCGAAATAAATCTTCCCTAGCATAACAAGTTGCTATAGCGACCACCGTAAACTAGACATTTTGACGGCCACAGTTCTCGTGGCGGATAGACAGTACAATGGGCCGTTTTCCCCTGAAAGTCGTACAGGAAAGCTATCTACATACAAATATTGGGAATGCTTCTACCTTAGGTGCTATTTAGGTGATCCAGGGTAGCTTTGACCAACAGACAGTGCCGTAGACAAACTCAATATATAACTAGTGGGGTCACCAATCCTTGATTAGATATTCTAGTCTAAGTGGAATTAGAGCCACCACCACTACCATCTGTATTCTCCAAATCTAAGATCTTCGGGTTTATTGTACCTGTAAGTGAAAATTCTTCTCAAAAGCGTGACTTTTTTGGCACTGAAAATTATTACGTAAGCCCTTCAAGTTTTACCAGAGGTTTAGAATTTCTCTATCATTGGTTTAATCAAATCATTTTTTGCTGAAAAGGGAAGAGAAATCATACTTCAAATACTATGAGTCATTTTAAGTAATTTGAATTGTTTCCTATGAAGTTAAGTCTCGTTATTTAATTGATCTACCGTTATCTACGGATCTCTCACAAATTCAGAAGTTTGATTGTCTTGCTGTTGACTCCCACAACTACTCCTTGTATCAATTGAAGAAATCGTCTAAAAAAAAGAAGAGAAAGCGAGAAAAGGAGTGATCAAGACACTGAAGGTTAAGTAGAGAATAAGCAGACAGAAAAAAAAACCTGGGTGTTGTCCCCTGTGGAGTGTGTGGTCACGGTCCTCTTGTTAGAGACCGGAACTTCTTTCTTACTTACACGCTCCAAGGGTTAAGAAAGAACTGAAAAAAAGGGTGTGTATTTTGTTACGGCGAGAAGAAAACGGGAAGAAGGTAATAAAATAAAACTATACTCTCTCATCCGTTACAACCATATGAGATCTAATCAGTGTTGAACGACAAGAAAAAATGACCTTAAGCGCCCATGATTGGAGTTAAATATTTTTGATCGAAAGTTAAGTTTACCTTTCTGATGTATCTCGTAACTTTTTATTTCCTTGAACAGTCATTTTTAAGACATTTCTCACGTCATTACGTATATACTCGTAATGATAAAAATGTTCATCTCCAATGGAAATTTTTCATCCGAGACAGCAAAATGGATGTCTTCCTTTCGAATGGCTTGCTGATATACTTTTTGTGCTTAAGGAATGCTATGGCCTTCACAGTGTTGGCATCTCAAATTTAACCCTTTCTAAGGCTGTGGGAAGTATATTTTCTGCCAAATTCGTCAATTTTTAAATGTCATTTTTAAGGATGGCGTAAGTTTCTCGCCAAATTTTTCTATCAAATAGAGCCTTAAATGTTCCATTTTTTTTATATCAAACCATAAAGAAGTTTCTTGACATGGTGATTAATCATATAATTAATAAAATTAATTAACATAAGAATAATGTCAACGAATAAGCTAAACGAATTTCTTTTCTTAAATTAATCTCTATCTCATATTTATTTTATTCTACCACTACCAGAAAAAAATGGCCATTTCAATGGCTAATTAAACTGCTTTTATGTAAACTCTCTAATTAACTTTTCTTGTGAATCTAAATTAGTAACAACTAAAAGCTCACATATTTATCGAATTATGGCTGGAGAGAGAGTGTATAGATTTTTTGTGAGCATTTTAATGAGCTGATTTGTGTTGAACCAAACACGAAACTTAACAATATATTTTTTAACTTCTTGCTCTGCTAGCTGTTATTATTATTATTATTATCATTATTTTTACAAGTCTGGTTTCTTCCCACGTCCGTCTATAGCGACCCGAGTCTTCGCGGCAACTGCTAAACCAAACAAATATTTTTTAAAAGAGAAAGAGATGAAATTTATAGCCAGGACTTTGATTCTATTTTTAATTGTAATATTATAATTAGCGCTATAAAAGTTTAATCGAGATACTTTATATTCATACTCTGAATAGGAATTGTAACAATCTGGTGTACACTTAACTGAAAACAGCAAAAAAATCACGACTATAATTTAATATTAATTTTATTCCAAGTTTGAAAAAATGCAATTGCTTTAAATTTTATGCATTTGATATAAGACATTTTATAAGGAGTTTCTCTTTTTTCAGTAGCTGGAGATTATTATTTTCATCAATAGTATATTATTTCTATTCTGTATTAATGAAAAACCCATCACTAAATTAGATCAATATCATTTTAAATTTGCAACTCACTTTAAATAGCCAGCGGCACTTCCATTAATGAATTCTTATGCTTCCAAACTCCATTTATCGTCATTACTTAATTGAAATCCTCACGTCCAAGAAAAAAGACAAGGGCATCCACTCTTCTATTTTACGCACGTGTTCTAAATTTCATCGAGTGCGGCGGTGCATTCAAGAATGCATTATGACCCCCTGGTGGTCACAATAAGCGATAAACGTATTCATACATATTAGACAAAATAAATTATAACTTATGAAAGAATGGATCTTTTTCGTATTCCATTATGCTAAAACTCAATTCCAGAACTGGAAAGTGAAGTGTTCAATGTTCCAAGTAATGATTTTTGAATAACAGAACCTATGTAAGTGATTTTTTTTAATCTGGAAGTCAAATAATGTTCCATTCATTACAAATACTACAATGACAGACTCTGCTGAGTTTGATGAGTAATGGTAGGTTATAAATGGACTAAATTATTTCAGGGTTATTTTGGTGTTACGGGTGGTTATTGTTGAAGAAGAAATCACTGAGCGGTTGGTAAATGATAGCTCAGTCGTTTGAATTTTCCAGTCTGTGATTTCTCGCATGTTGATTAGAGAGCTTGTAAATAATCTTAATAGGAGTTTTGACTATATTTAAGTGTGCATATTATATGGTAGGTAAACCACACACTTTAAATTATCCACCTGGAGAGTCCAGCCTATTACATGAAATATATGTAAATTATTGTCATTCATAATATTAATTGCGAAACACTAATGATAACAAAATCCTCATTAGATCCGCAGTTATCATGAAAACGTCATTAAATCATTCGATAAGACCTGCTTTAATTAATAATTCTGAAAAATATTAGCTTGATGAAAGTATGTTACTTTTCATACACATTTCTAATTGTTTTAGCGAAGTGATTAAGATACCGCTTTTAAACAGTTCTTTTCAAGTATGACAATTATAATCGATTCTGAACTTTAAAAAATAACGAAATGAAGTATTAAAGGAAGCAGAATGTAAAAGCAAGCAGGGATCTTCATTATTTTACGCTTAAGAAAAATAAGGGCTAATATCTATTTGTATAAAAGAGGAAAGTATGTTTGTGTCTGTGTGTTTGTTAGTTTTTTGGTTCTTTATGCATGCCCACACCGTTGGACTTACGGCGACCAAATTTGGCACAGTGATGGATTAGCACAAGAGGGAGTTAACGCCGTAAAAATTATTTTAAAATTCGAATTAGATTTTTATTTATTTAATTAAATAACGAAAATTAAGCTATTTTTAGACGGTTTTCGCCAATAACTTCTGAAATACTTATGGTATGGAAATTATTTTCACATCATCTTAAAGAACAAAAAATTATCTTTTTAATGATAACAATTTAATTGTTGTACAATTTTTCTCTAACTGTAATTAATGTTTCAAAATTCATTTTAAACGCAAATTGAAACAATGTTTTCTATTGTTATAAAATCAAATTTATAGTTTCGTCAAATCTTTTATTCACGTGTTTTTATCACTGTTAAAGTTAAGAAAATATTGCTTTTTTGGTCAAGGTAAACTTCTTATTTCCGCTGTTATTTTGTAGCATGCACTTAACTTCCGTTTTTATTTCGCAACTTTTAACGTGAACTCAAACATCCATTGACGTTAGTTTAGTTATTACGCGATGTTTTATTTAAATTTCACAAACTTTTAAATGATCCTAAACACTGTGCAACGGCGTAGTGACGGGGGGAATAAGTGAAGTATAGATGTCGCAGATGACAGTTTTAGGGGCCTATGGAGGCAAAACATTACTGCATTTATGTCAGTTTTTAAAGAAAAATTTGATTAGGGGCGTAAAAATAATGCCAGAACTATGTAGGAATGACTAGCAATCTGCATGTATAACGTTGTGTATAAAGAAGTACTGTAGTCATTTCCCCTAACTGAGGTTAAAAGTATTCTTTTTGTCCGAGCATTCTTCTTCAGCGAAATTCTTTTGAGTGAGAATTGTTCTCAAGCGATTTTGACTTTTTTTTATCCGATTTATAAAACATTTTATTTAGAAGTTTCGCAGCAACCAAGTTATACAGTATAAGTATATTTGTTCATTGTAAAGCTGTTTTAGTTATTGAACTATATATTGTTTAAAATAAATGTTCTTTTTCGAATTTTCTCGCATTTTCATTCAAAACCATACTGTTATAAGGTGATAAAAAGGCTATATTTGAAAGTTTTAATTCGAAAAGAAAGGATTCGAAGAAGATTTACGTTTGTTGGAGAAAGTTAGTGACAATATTTGTAGGGGGAAAAAACCAGGAGGCGGTATATGAAAAGATATGGATTCCGAATAACGCCGGGTTTTCAGCTAGTAGATAATAAAGAAAGATCTTTAATACTTTTATATCTCTTTCTGGAATGTATATATTAAAAGCGTTGTTATAAGACGAAGTTGGCAGAATAAAAAGTGAAATAGAAATAATTATGATTTCAGTATAGAAGATTATAAAGTTCATATCCGACTACGTCTAAAAGACGGTTTTGGTTCGAAACTCGCAATTTTTTTTTTTATTTAGCTTTCTAAATCTGGGTTTATTTTATTTTTACAATGAATAGAAACGGAGATATAGTATTTTTTTTTATAAAACACGATAGCTAAAAACGAACCCTCGTTATACTAAATACACCGCACTCGGAAGTATAAATTATTTTGCTTTTTATTTATTTCAATTAATTATATACTCTATCTGCAAGCCATGTCAATTTGAATAAGATTTTCAGTTTTGCAAAGCTACTATGGACATTTTTTGCAAAATGCACATTTGTGGAATTACAAACTTCACGTTTTGGGACATTGATCGCTGAATTGTTGTTTAAAGATTATTTTATGGTCTTAAAAGAGTATTTCATGAACTGGGAATAGTTCCTGGCCAATATATACATTGAAATAATATCTTAACCTCGATAACCATAGAATCGTCACTTCTAAGAGACTGTCTTTGGCAGGAACAAAAAACGTTAGAAAAAAATTACGTGCTCTCAGAATGAAAAAATGTGATAAGATTCTGAATAAAGAAGGTATATCTTACAAATGTGGCAAATTTGAAAATAAGTTAAATGAATATATTTTTAATGAGAAGCAAATTAAAACTTTAAATGCGTTTTTTGAAAAACTTATATTTTGACAAAAGTTACTTACGCAAAACACGATATCTCAAAAAATTATTTATATATTTCCTTGAAATTTTGTATAGATGTTGTTTTAAGTTCTTAAGTGTAGTAAAGGCAATGAACTAGAGATATAGTTTTGAGATCATTATTTGTTTTCATTTAGAGCTGCTTAATGTTAATTATACATATGCATTTCGTGAAATTTTGAATAAGAGAATACTCCCCATAACTTTCCTGTAAATGCAAGTATTTCTTAGATCCTAGTTCATTGCCTTCACCATAGCTGTAAATCTGCTGTGTAGAGAAATAATTTAAATATATTAATTAGAATTTCTGCTAGAGTGTTTTGCTTTTTGCTGTAATTGTCGAACCGTCTCAAGTGATATAAAATTTCCTGACTGATATTGATCATTGTTTTGAATCATATTGAGTAAGAGAATGAACTGAAATTGCACATTAAAGCGCTTTTTGAAAAATTATTTCTCGCACTTAGACACCTTAACTTGGAAAAAATACTACTATAAATATATATTTATTTTAGTTTGATTTACAAATTTCTGAATTTATGGTTCATACTATTTACTGCACTATCCCTCATCTTTCTCTTCAACCTTCTAAATTATAATGGTTAAATGGTTATATTCTCGAGTAATCAGAGTTTTGGTTGATGTCTCGAATCAAAAGTTTTTAATGACTACATGTTCATCATTTCTACAAAAGCTTTGGTGCATTTTATTTTGTACAATTTCCTAAGTAATAGTTAAAAATAACAGAAACCATTTAAATTCTATAAATAAATTTAGAATGGAGTAAGGATATATTACTGAATTTAATTTTATGATATTCTTCCTAGTTTTCATGAGCGACTCCAAAATTAAGAAGCCATCGATCTTCAAAATCTGAAAGATATTATACGACCTGTAATATGATATAAGCAGCTGAGTTTTCTTTTATTTTACAACAATTAATCAATAATCTAGGATTCTCTTAGTCTTATATCTAGTCAAATTCACATATAAATAACTTTCATTTATAAAGGTCAATCTGTCATTTTGTCCAATACATCCCCTCATCTTGTCCAGACAGCTTCTCACGTTATGTGTCCGGGTTCTAGAGCGTCCGGAAGTTCAGAAAACCTTGTCACTTTATTTAAATCTAATGTAATCAGTATCGATATTGCAGTGAATATGAATGAATATTTATCTAAAGTAACAATTAAAGCTTTTTCATAACAAAGTTTCACTAGATACAACTTAAATAAAGGAAAAGTATAAGAACTTTAGAATCCATCTGACACTAGTTTGGAAAACAGTAGCTGTATGTCTAATGCATATCTTAAATCAAAAAGAAATACTAAGAAGTCCTTTTCTGTTGCGAGTCACAGGAATACAATTGATTTGGGCGGAATCGAGACTTAACTCATAATCCTGTCACAACGATGTCACAATAATCATTAGAAAAATATGTGATTATATTTTGTAGCAAATCCACATATAGATTTTAAAAATTCCCGAAAGTATTTTATTGTAATTTTGTGAGGGGGGAAATTTTTATTTAGAATATGGAAGTGTAAATATATTCCTCTTTCAATATCAATTTATTTTTGTTATAAATGAAAGCAATCCTTAGTTTTACATTCATATAATAATATAAAAATATCAAGTGTATATCTTTCAAGTTGGGAACTATAAACATACACATTTTTTTGTTCTTTCACTTTGAAAATTTGTAACGTATGTATTCATATTTTTATATAAGAAGTTAGTGGAACATCTTATCTCAAAAAAATTAATTAAAATTGGACATTATAGGATATAAAAATCCTATAATGCCCAATTGGTTATGCCTTTGATATCCCTATATGATCATAAGGCCATAATAGAACACGTCCTCGCTACAACAAGAGTGAATGTAGAAATTTTTAATTTTTTTAGGATTGGTTAACCATAAACCGTGTTCCCCCTGTCTTGCCTAAGCATCCAGGGACCTTGAATGACAGTCGCTGCAATAGCTCGAGTACTGAGGTTGGTCCTAGTAGCCATCACCGACCACGGCCCATCCCCTCCCGTAGGAGGTACATACTGTCACTAGAGGGGGAACATAATCTCACCATTATTGTGTCCTCAGGAGAAGTGAGAACTTGCTTACTTATCCGTACTTCTGGGGATGATTGGCTTGGATAAATTTAAACATAATAATTTTTTGTTGAATTGTTCAAGAAAGAAGCTTTCGCTTTGTTATGCTATCTTTCTTAGATATTTATTAACAATTCTTAATGAAATCTCTTTTAGTTTTTCCAATGCCGGATATATTTATTCGTCTCTATATTCGATGCCTCCAAAATCTCTTTGCTGTCTTTAGATATGACGTAAAGATATAAGATAGAGATGCGACATTTTATTGGATGAGAAGCTTCATTACACCGGGAAGAAACATTTCTGTAAACTTACTAAATTTCGAGAGGAGCAAGTGGTCCAGCGAGAAAAGCGAATCAATCGTAATATGTCGACCCTGGCGATTTATAAATTTCTTTTGGATCATTACGAACCATTTTGCCAAAGTCTCGAATAAGTCCGTGGATAACTTCATCCAAAAATTCCGTTGCCAGCCGTCATTACTGCGCGCAAAACAATACCGTAAGCGATAAAACGATTTTCTTCAGAAATTTTTTTTCCACTTGGACCAGCAGTCGGAGTGATTCAAAAAAGAAATAAATAAATAAAAAACACTCCCCCAATGCTGAAATGTTCGATGTTCCGAAAAGAAGAAAGTTGATTGGTCGCTAATGTCGTCCATGTGCTTGATTTCGCGCTGCTTCGGAAATCCGTCGTTTATTCGTTTCGGTTTATTGGACCCTTGTCGTCTGCTTAATGGAGCGTTGCCATTCCACGATGATAAAAAAATCCGTGTGCATTTCGAATAAGGCTCTTCGCCTTGTTTTCTTATACTGTGGAACAAACGCCGAAGACAAGTTTCGATTAACTCGCTTAAGTCAATTTGATCTTTTTCATCTCGTAGAGTGTTTTTCCGAAAGTAATTAGAGTGAAGAACTAAAAAGAACGAAGAGCGCGAAGAACTTGAACGAAAAGATAAGCTGGACCGTTCGTTTAGAATTAAAAGCTGTAAAGAATTATCGTCTTTGCTATGTTGTGGAGAAAAGTTGTACTTCTCATTTTTTTAAACGAGACGTAAATTCTTCAACAGTCTGTTCGATGCATGTAATTAAAACAATTCATCTTACTTTATTATTGAGAAAATTCTTCTTGAAATCTAATTTTCGCTCTTAGAATTCTCTACACTAAAAGAACAGCTCGAAGTAGAAACTGTTCTTGATTTTGTTTTTCTGTCCAATATCAGTACTAGTTAGGTTTTTTTAAAAATTTAACGTTCAACTTCTTTTCCTTTTTCATTTGAAAATGTCTTCGAGTGGTGTTATCGCATCCTGAAAAAAAACTATTGGAATGTGAAGATAAAGTTTGGAAAAACCATTTAAAATCAAAATTCTTTAGTGAAAAATCATAATTCGTAATATCTCGCTTATTTATTTCACTATTCGAAAACCAAAGAAACAGCATTACGCTTAAGCTTACTTATTCTGATTTTAAAACAAGCCCAGTGTTAATAAATTAATTACACAATTGGATTTCTTAATAAATTAATAGAAAATAATTCAATGAGCACATGCTTGAGTGCATTGTGTTGAGCAATAAATATAAGACACTCTTCATGTATGACGTAATTTTCATCTATAAATCAATTATTTTAATTGCTAGCTACAAAATTTTACATTGATGAATATGATTTGTAATTTTACATTGCTGATAAATGATTTATGGATAAGCTGAAATTGCTCCCAAAAAGGAAAGGATTAAAAGATTTCAGGCATAGGTTTTCTATGGCATAGATTTATTAATTATTTTATGTTCTGTCGCATAAATTTATTAATTATTTTATGCTATTATTAATTATCTTCTAACGCTTCATCTGATCGACCAAATTTTTAAAATAATAATAGAGATTTTGTTGTTAATTATCACAAAATATTGTAGATTCTTTAGATGAAAATATACTTGCGTAATTTCGAATTAACCATCTAAAACAACGGAGTAAGAAATGCTCGACCTTAGCGTGTGAAGTGTTTTAAATCAATTAATAGCTAATTTTAAATGAAATACTCGAAAAATATTTCAGTTCAGATATTTTTTAATTTTATTCTTACGTTCGAGATAAATAGAATCTTTCTTGTGATTATCCTCAAATATTTAAAGAATTTAGGTACAGAAAATACAAACATTCAGTTAAGAGGGGGGATTTTTAACTATTGATTTACATTAAAATTTTTCTTTATATCTTGAAGAAGATTCATTGTATTTGTAAAACTAAAGTAAAAACACGAAGAAGGAAATCTGAAGCATCTGAATATTCAGTAATGAAATTAATACTCATTCACATTCTAATCAACGGTAATATTATTTATGACTGTTCCGCCCATTAACATTATTTATGACATCCGCGCAACAAGTTTAACATTTTGATGAAATGTTAAACTCCTAAAATATTGATGAGCACAGAGCATTTCAACATGGAAGGCGCTATAAGGATATTCACCATGTTGCTTGAATGGCATTGCATGAAAATGCATTATGCTGTAATTATATAACAGGCAATGACCATATAATCATAATAATGGCCGTTCTGGAAGCTGTGAATGAGGTTATAAATATTACAAAATTAATTATCTGGATTTGGTAGAGTGCCGCGCTCTTTCTTTGGTCCACAAGCTGAATTGTCAGGTTTTGCAAAGGGTAACAATAAAGAAAAATGAATGAATGTTAAAATATATACTGATTAGTACCGAATTCCAGTAGAGTCTCGCTAATCCGGACTAGATGAGACCGGACCCTGTACGGATCACCGAAAGTCCGGATTAAACGGAATTTGCCTTAAAATACAGGCAAAACAAGTTTGGATGGGTAAAATTATAAAAAAATCAATGTTTTTTTTCATAAAAACATACAACTTTTCCTACAGCTTACTTTGAGTTTTAATACTACTACTGTATACATAGACCTATGGTTTTAACTTATGATACGAACTGATGTAGGATTAACAAGAACTAAAGTTAAAATGATGGGGTGTGTGAAACATAATACTTTGTCCTTCGTGCCATTTATTCTTCACTGCAATTCGTTTCTTCCTTTTATTGTGCATTAATCAGTGGCGTAGCGTTGGAAAGCAAAAGGGGGTTACAGATGCACCGGACAAGCAAAATATGCTGAGGAGGCGTAAAGTTAATTCCATACTCCTGGCGAAATTTACGCTTGCTAAGCCACTGATGACGACTGGGATAAAAAAAATCATATTATTTTTCAGGCCCCACTTACTCTCACTACGCCACTGGCTATGGTGACAAATGATGCATTTATGTATTATGATGCATTATTGTGATAATGCATTTATGTAGCTTTTTAAAGTCAAATACAATGAGGGGCAAAAAAATGCCATGCCCCTAGCGCCGTTCACACAAACTAAGTCTCTGATGATGAAGGCAGGAGCGCGAAAAATTCATATTATGACCCGGGCGCCACTTACCCTCGCTGCGCCACTGGCATTAATTAAAATCGCACTTTGATTAGAGAACAAAAAACTAGAAAATAATTTTTTCATCAAAAAAATTGAAGTCAAAATGAAATTCTTGAAGGCGGAGAGATACTTATAAAAATACTTTAATTTAATTAGAATTTTATTCGTATTTATAAGATATTTTTCATTTTTTTACGAATTTTCAGGAATTTTCTTTGCTATGATATTCATTGTGACTTAATTTCCTTATAGTGTAATTTTCAGAGCCTCGCGCTTTTGCGATTTTGTTTTGACAAGTTAAACAAAAGTGTATAATAGCTATACGTAATGATATATAATCATTCTTTTACAAACATTGATAGCGCGTGACACTATTATAACTCAATAGAGGAACGAGTTTTTTACATTACACAACGCAGTTTTATGATGCACTTTCTCGATGTGTGTACCAAAAAGAAAAGTAAAAGCCAAAAAATGATAAAAGAGTGAATGAAAAAGACCCCAAAAGTAATCTGAAATAAAAACTTCAATGCATTATTGAGTTCAAAATTATTTAAAACAAAAAATTCCACCTCAAGTTTGAAAACGCAATATAAAATGGATTGAGAAATATCACCAAGAAGAAGTAATAGGGTAAAGTTTTTATGTGATCGATAGTTCTGAATTATAATTATTTCGATACCTCAAACAAATCCCGTGTTTGCATATGATAATTTAATACTGCAGCAGTGTATTTCCTTTTTTCGGTGTCCTTATTGGCTATAGAGTATTGCTATTGCAAGCCTTTAAATTGGATTTTCCATCCTTAAATCGGCAAGACTAGTAAGTGTTATCGTTTTGATTATTTGACGATTTACTTTCTAAAGCGTTTTTGAATTAAGAAGGCTCAAAGCAGTAACATATTTTATTTCTTCATTTTGTCGTTAGCTACATGATATTTCGATGATAAAATAAAAAAAATTGTATTACCAGTCTTTCTTAATTGTGCTCAATATTTAAATTCTTTCATTCGTAAAGTAAGAGTATGTTGGAGGATAATGTAGAAAAACAGTAAATATAATTCGCATGAAAACTGCTTGAATTAAGAATTAAAGATTTTGAAATGCACAATATGATATCAATTTTGATCGACCTCTTTATACAATAATATTTTGATTTCGTTGAACTTTTCTGTAATTAATAATAATTAGTACGCTATCACAGTAAATGCTAAAATGTATTAAAATTTAGCATCATATCATACAATGACATTATTAACTTTAATACTGCCATACTGAAGTTTTTTCCGATAAACGTTGAGACTTAAAAGGAACAATGTCAAATTGTCCATACTTTACGATAAATAATGGGAAATATATATTTAATTATCTTTTTTAGTTTCCCATGCCTATTCCCTTTAACACCCTTATTCTTTTCACCGGATGTGTTACCAATGGGGATTTAAAAAAAAGAACATTATTTCTTTCTTTTTCCGCTATCATATTTTTATGAAGGTAGATAGACGCAATGCATGAGTTTGAGAAAAATCGAATGCCTTGCTACATCGAATGTTATCAGTTATAAGCCACAATATGCGCTTAAGTATAATCAGTTCCTAGTTAAATTTAAAATTTTGTAAAAAATTTATTTTATTTCGCTTGTTTCCCGAGAATTCAACAGTTGAATTCACCGAGCAGTTTTAATACGCAAATGCAGACAATGCACATTTTTCAGAAAGAGAACGAACGCTTTTAGAATTTCAGCTCCTTAGGGAAAAGCTATTTTTTAACTTAAGAAAAAACCGGAGGGAAAATAGCTTGTATAAAAAGCATTTTTCTAAAAATGAAACTTATCGATTCTTCATATATTTTTTTTGTGATGGATGGCTGAAGTCTTTTTATTTTAGGTTTTGACTGGGACGGAAATTTCGGAGGATATTCAAAATATAGAACTTGCATATCACAATGTAAAAGATATGCCTAATTTTTCATACCGTTCAAGATATTTCCAAAAATGCCAGATCCATATTAAAAACCATGAATCATTTCAAGGCTTTGCTTTCGATATTCCATTTGTTTGCATTTTTAACTGTTTAATTATTAATTTTAATTTAGGAACACACTTAAGAATCCCATATCCTGAGAAAAGTATTGAATTAAGCTGAATAAATAGTTGCAATTGGGAAAAATAAATAAAATATTATAAAAATGAGAAAACTAATGGGTACTGTCAAACAAAATTGATTCATTCAATGAAAAAAATACAATAAAATTTCATTGCGATTAAGCATATAATCATTAGTCGTATCAATAGGGCAATGAAAAAATATAACATCGCGTGAATTTTCTTTTTTTCCAAATGTCGACAGTGAATTAATGTGAAACATGAAATCATGTACAGTAAAACCCCTATTAACCGAACTCAGGTTAACCGAAACACGGATTATCCGAAATGCCTCTGAAATCGCAATTCCAAACAACATGTACTGCACTGAAATAAACGCGAAGACGAGACTTTTTGCAACGATATGACCACTTTTTTCGTGGTGATAAATTACGATATTGTTTACATGTGCCTGTCAGGCTCATTACGCCCGAACACGCCGGTGCGAATATTGTGACCGACGGATATTTAACTTGAATAAAGATCATCTAATAAATGGAAATGTCTGCGTGCGCGCGATCTATCGCACTCACAGCCATGAAATTTGGCACACAGGTAGTCGTAAAGATGACTCAATGGACCTCGAAGCCGGAATTTTAAAATTCAATCTAGAAAAATTTTTATTTAATGTTTTGTGTTGTTTTGGGTCATTTTTGGCACGTTTACGGCTGTAGTATCTTTTCTAATGATCGTTGAAAAACAATCAATGCACCATAGGAGAGAACAAACAATTTTCGTTCCAATGAAGTCTGTTTTGAGCTTCGAACATTATTTACTGAATTTTGAGAATTTTTTAAAAAATAGTCAATTTTGCAACCGAAATTTTATTTTTGTTTTTAAATTTGCTGCATCCCACGTTCTAATAACATTATTATTTTCAATCTTTTTTCAACTTATAACTGGAACGGTTATGTCGTATTTAAAACAAGAACGGTTAAAATATCTGTTCCCGTTTCTTTTAATTAATTTTTTCCTGGTCAGTTGAAAGATATTTTTCTCTACCGAACTCCCTGCCGCGACACTTTTCCGGAACGTTGCTGGAGAATTACATTGGCTGACGGTGCAGAGCGCAGATGACGTCATAACCTTCAACTGAATGACTTCGATTGTTATTTTCGGCAGGGTCTTAACGTGTTTATGTCTCGCATATTTTATTTGCTTTATAATAATCATTTTTACGTTGCAATTTTTAAATATTGTTTCGGATTAACGTACTCTGTATTTTCTACAGTTGAAATGTCATTATCGCGAAGAAAAATAAGCGGGAAAAATCAATAATGTGTATCTTTTGTTTTGTTTTCAGAACTTTTTCATGCCATTGTGGGAGGGTTTTTTTCCCCATTTTGTTGAAGTCCTGATTCCACGGGCAACGCCGTGCGCGTACTGCTAATAAGTGTATAAATGTAGTCTACAAAGAGAGTTTTGAATCCGTTTTATACTCAAAACAGGTAAGAATTACATTCTGTAATTAGATACAAAATAGCAATAGATGTTCGTCGCTTAACCGAAAAAATCGCTATCCGAAACGGCTCCCCCTCCCTTTTAATTCGGTTAACCGGTGCTGAAAGAATTTTAACAATTCTGTGTTGAGAAAAACAATTAGTGATAGTTATCTATCAAAGAATACTAGATGCTGCAGCGAAATGTGCGGATTCGGAAACTTTACCAGAGACACAAGATTATTCACAGCAACGTAACACATAAAAAGAAAGTAAAATATTCTCTCAGTTTGTGACGGCCGCTTACAAGCAGCGACTTAACCACAGAAAATATTCAATTACTTCTAAATGGGACTTCTTGGATGAAGGCTCACGGTTTTCTTTGGTGTGCGCATATATTTTTTAAAATCCCATCTCTTCAAACTGTATACAACGTTAGCTAAAATTTATTTCCCGCAATTTTAATGCATGAATAGATGTTACTGAATACTTACGAGCAAGACTTAAAAGAAATCGTATTCCATCTGCACGACCACGTTAGCAGTCGCTGTTGTTGTAAAATGCCTTCACAGCGAAACCCGATCCGCTCTGGAATCTCTGCTAATCTTGAGAAAATACAGCTACCATTTTTTAAGATTTTTTTTAGCAATCGCAAATTCAGTTTTTTAAATGGCATTTTCTTTTAAAAAATTAATCATTAGATATTATTTTTGTAAATGTAAAAAATTGATTGAAAAATAATTTCCCCGTATTAGAACCTACAATGATATATAACCATATGACGTTTTAAATATGATTTAGAATTGAAAACACAACGTTTAGAATAACGGTGAAAGCTACAAATTTCTTATCACTGATTTGGAGATAATTATTTTCTGGCTACAAACATTTTTATAATCAGCTTAGTAATGTTAAGAAGCTGTTTCTGTACTAAGAAATTAGCAATTTTTCGTAACACAATCACATTCATAACAAATTTCGTATCTGAAACAAATTCCTACCGCATTCACATCATTGTAAATAAAGACAATGCAAAGAGAAATTTTGAAATCCAAAATATATTTATTAAATGGTTCTTATCTAATCTTCTGAGTAATGATAACCTGTGTCTCTTACTTTTAAAATTTGTAGTATAAATTGCCATCAATTTTATTCTTTTCCACCTAACATAAAATCTTATTATTATGAATTTTTCGTTAAACTGAAGAATCATATAATATAATAAGTTACATTCAAGATCTAAATTTGAACATACTCCATCATAGATTTCGGTGAAACTAACTCTTCTGACTTCCTCGTAGAACTGCCATACATTTGTTATATCTGAACTCACAATATGTGGTTATTCTACCGGAACCAAATAGAAACTTTTAATATAGCCATTCCTTTATTTATTCATTAATTGTAATCACCAAGATCCTATTAATAACCCTTCAACTACGTGTTTCACTATCCCTGAATTTGTAGATTTTAACTAAATATGTTAACGGACAAGAAGAAAGGCTGAAAATGAGTCTCCGAAATGAAATGCGTAACCTTACTTGTAGAAAACAGTACACGGTTGGCATGGTAACTTTACCGATGACGACTAGGATAAAGTTTTTCTTCTTAAGATATCCGTTGTTGTAAAAAATTAAATAAACTGTAAACAAGATCGTTGAAAATGAATAAAAATACAGGATTTTATTGTGCATTTTGGAAACCAGCACTAAACAAGAACGAACTCTGAATCAGGAAAGAAATATCTGCCAAAAAGAAATAATGTTTTAGAAAAGAGTATCAAAAGCAAAAAAACACTAACAAATATATATTTATCTGGCACATAAAGCATAATCTATATCAATTTATTTATGTATCAAATGCAGGTACTACAGTGCGATTTTTTTCTTTATATTAACTTTTTAAATAATCGTCTGTCCTTTTTTATTTATAGCAATGGTCTTATTTATTATACATCTATACATAAAAATATGCACGCTTCATTTTATATGCTTCCTCTATCATGTGGAATTTGTATAAACTTGTATATCGTATCAAACTTGTTAATTGTACAAATTTTGTTTTCTCATTCACATTTGAGCATACACTTAACTCCTCTCTTTTTAACTTGATAATGTTTAAATGTTGGTATTCTTTTTGAAAATCGTTAAGCACAAAATGCAGCAGTTGCCAATATCTACCAAGATGAGTTTGTGAATACATTAACGTGCTCTGCTTGGACCGCGTCGCGCGCTTTATTATTTTTATTCAATATTTGTTTACTAGATAATTTTGTGTTATTAATTTGTGTATTTTTAAAGTTTCCAGAAAGTCCTATTCCTATGCTTATTTACTTATTTAGATATTTCTCGGAAACTTTTAGAATTTTATTTAAACGGTTATCGGGCAAGCAGACCTCAGTTTATTGAGAGGTAGCTTTTCTTTTTAAAAAATGCTTTTAGACTGGATTCTTTCTGTAAACTGGTGGATGTAGATGTAAAATCAAGTCTAAAACATGCTACGATGCTTCGAACTAGAGGATCGAATTTTTTTTAACCTTAAAAAACGACATTTATATTTCAGTCATAAGTCCAATAGATACAAAATAGCGAAAATCATAACATTAAATAAATTTTATCGCCTACGTGCTTCGAATAGGTTCGCCAGAGAATTTCCAATCAAACCACATCATGCCTTACACATGTATTCCTTATGCAGAATTTCAAGATATTTTAGCCCAATTCAGTCACATAAAATCCCTAGTGCAAACATTTGGCAAAACTAATAACGCGCCTATCGCATACGAATCACGGTATTCAGATTTTACTTCTAATAAATCGAGACTCTTGAATAAACCAAAAATTCAATGTTCAAGACGCAAAATTTATATTCAGATCTTCCCTCCAACTTCCACAATGCACGTAGCAAAACACTTTTTACCCCAGGAAAAAAATAACAAAGTTCGAAATCTATCGAATAAAAATCTTGCT